>SSNR01000104.1:427542-575291 GCA_006937965.1 Callopanchax toddi | reverse complement strand
ATATATCAAAACGTTGAGATTTTTGCCCTTTCAACAGAACTTCTTGATTTTCTGACTCCTTAAGGTGTTTCTGTGTTTGACCTACATTCATTAAACTGTCTTTAAACTCTTTAGCCTCGCTTAAGTTCAGCTTTTTAGATATTTTTAGAGGTTTTAACAATTTATTTAAGCTAAATTCAACATATTTCAGCTAATTCAAAGAAGTACAATACAAAATTAAGATATTTTAAGGCTGTCAACTCAAATTAAACTACTTTCAACCTCCTTATATTTTAACTAATATTCTACCATTCTGCTTGACCTTAAAGTCTTTCTTACACTGTACTGTTTAGCTAATCTTATAATATTTCTTCTACTATATTTTTACCTTTTCTGCTGGTGTAAACTTTTTTGCAAGTTATTGCCTTTTGCTATTTTCTTCTTTTGCTAACCATTTGAGTGTTTAAGCAGTCTTTTCTTCTAAATTGCACTTTTTATACAAATTTCTACACCTAAATTTCAACAAATCAGGTATTTTGAACTATTTAATTCAAATTAAACTCTTTTAAACTTCTCTAAACTTCAAATATTTAAGATATTTCGGCTAATGTTGTCACCTGAACTTAAATTCAGCTTCAGATTAACTCTTTCAGTAAAGTATTTAAAACTTTTCAACTGAGACTTCAACTTTTTAAAAAGGATTCTGCTTTTTATGACGTTTTAACTTAATTTCAGCTAAAGTTCTTCTTCATTACATAAGGTTTCAGCCAGTTTTAACTGATTTCATTGTCTTATACTGATTTCACTGTATTTACACAGTTCAGCTTAGATTAAGCTTTTAATCAGTTTTTAAAGATTTTTTCACATGTTTAAGCAATCTTTTCAGCTAAATAACAATTTTTCAGCAAATGTGTACAATAATTTCAACAATTCAGGTATTTTAAACAAATTTGTTCAAATTTAACAACTTTAAGCTACATTAGACTTAAACAAATCTAAATTTTCTGCAAATATTTAAAGTTTAGCTAAATTTCCACTCATTTGAGCTTCTTTCAGCTGGTTTTGGACAATTTCAGCTGTCTCTTTCAGCTTTCAGCATTCCAACTTTGCTTTTTCGCAGGAAAAGCATCTTTTCTAGTTAAAAAATAAAATACTGTGCAACCTTGATTTTTCTATATCTTGTTTCCAAACTGCCAGATTTTCTTGTAATCTCTTTAAATGGCCTTGATCAGTGTGTCTTAAGCCTTTCTGAAGGTTTTTCTAAAATAAATAAACTTCTGAACTAAAGACAGATTTATTTCACTTCAAAAGATTGAGTACTGTTTATTAAATACTATGCATTATTTAGTTAATTCATAATGTCAGGCCCATCTAATGCATTTAGTGAACTTTCTACCCTCAGATGGTCTACATGGTGTGGAACGCCATCAATGACCCTCTATTTGGTTACCTACAAGATAACTCCAAGGTGCCCTGCTGCTCCCAGAGACGCCTCTCCATCCTGTACGGTGCCCCCCTCTACTCCCTGGCTTTTCTCCTCGCCTGGTTTCCTTGGCGATCGTACTCCCCTGATGACTGGTTATGTGGCCTACACTTAACAGTAGCGCTGTGTGCTTTTGATGCCATGTTGACTTTTGTGCTGCTTGCACAGTGTGCCTTATTTGCAGAGATGTCCAACCACCATCAGAACCGATTAAGACTGATAAAGTACAACCAGGTAAGGACGCCATCTTTTCTCTGCTCGTCATTTTATCATTCTTCTTACGCCTTTTTCTGATCTCTCAGGTGGCCTCTCTCATTGGATCCTCCAGCATCCTCTTCTGTGGCGTGGTGTCTAGAAACATGGAAGACTTCCCAGCTTTTCAGATCTTCGCTGTGCTGATTGCCATCCTGAGCTGTGTCTGCATGATCTACACAGGCCTCCACAGTGAAAGCCGCTTCGATAATAAAGTGTCTGAGTCAGGTGACCAGGCGGCAGATCAGATGGGGTGTTCCTTCTCCATGTTGAAGACGATGACATGGCAGATCCTCACCAACAGGGACTTTCAGCTGTTTGTGCTGATGAACTTCTTCCAGGTGTTCATGTTGGCTTTCTTTAATAACTTCACCATGATATTCACGGAGCACCTGATTCCTCCAGACGTGCTTCCCTCACTGGCCAAGAGCATCATGTATGGAGCAGGATCCATCTTACCACAGGTGGGGAACGAAATCAGATTTTGTTCTATTTTTTTTTTTACCAGCATTTGAACTGAAAAGTCAACTCATAGTCCCGTTAATACCCATCAAACACACTCTTAACTCTTCCCAGCTTCTAGTGTTGAGCAGTCAGAGTCTGCTGCATGATCTTGGCTACTACAGCATCATCCTCTTCACCTTCTACCTGGAGGCTGGAATGGCAGCTGTCATGCTGATTCTTGGTCCTCAGCACCACTACTGCTTGGCATTCTTTCTCACTATTAGCATGTAAGACACTTTGGATAGGGACCTGTTTGTTTTTAGTTTACAACCTTGTATCTGATCTCTCTCCTCTCTATTTTTTCAGGGTTATAATACAAGCAGCCTTCAGTCTCTTCGGTTTGCCTCTGGCTGATATTATTGACACAGATCTGCAGAAATACAAGCGCAGGTAAACAAAGATAGTTGCTGACAATGATGCTGAATGGAAAACATCAGGGCTGATATTCAACTCGACTTTATTTATTTGTCCCTGAAGAGAAATTGTTTTTTCAGCATGTAAAACAGACTTGACCAGGAGCAGAGATCAGATATAAAGAGAGCAAAAGACGGATTTATTGTTTTATTCAAACTTGGAGTTCCATTTAGTCATTATTTAGGCTTCTAATATTGATCACAAATCATGTTAAATTGGTATCTTAAAAATTCATGTTGCACCATTAATGTTAATGTGTTTTTTAGTTCTCCTCTCTCCTCCATGGTGTTTGGGACAAACGCTTTGTTCACGAAGCCGGCTCAGTCTCTGGCTCCGATGATCGTTCTCACCATCCTGAACCAGTTTGGATACGAACAGCTGAAGGATGCAGGACAGGAATCAAACCCACAGTAAGGAGATTTGTTTTTCTGCATCAAAGATTTTTTTGTGCCTTATTTTGAAAATCATGTTTGTTGTATTTGAGAATCAACCTCACTGAAAGCACATCACAACAGTTGTGTTTTTATTGATATTATTTTAGATGCAAATAATTAATACATTATTCATATTGGATTGACTACAGTCTAGATTTTTAATGAATTTATACGTGATTAAACACAGTATCGTAATGAGCTAACCAATGATAATCTTGTTTCTATTAATCCCACATGATTTTAAAATATATTTTAAACTTAAATGTGGACAATCTGTGAACAGTCATTGTAACAGTCTAAACTGCAGTTTAGATGAATAAACCATTTTAGCAAAAAATGAGAAAACATTCCAAAATACAAAGATAAGTCATGAGGAAATACAAAAAAATGCAATATTTTAACTGTTTAAAACTACAAACCTGATTATAGTGATTTGAATTTTCTAAATATATTTCTTGTTGCAGACCTAGAAAAGCTCAGCTGCTCATTCAGTGTTTTTATGATTCTCAGCACCCACAGAAAAAAAAACAGAGATAAAAATGTCTTTTAGAAAATCTTAACAGTTTTTATCATCACTGTTGTGATAATAAAAGACTCCATCCAATGTCAGAGGCCCCATTTAAAGACACACTATGTAACTTTTTCATATTTTAAAATCTTTTTCTTGAGCCAGGATGTGCTAATATGACCATTTAGTGTTAATGAAAAGTCACTCAGCCCCATCTGCTGCTTGTGTCCAGAATAACACATTTGCAACTCCTGAGTCTCCGGTCCAGTGCCCTGAAGTCTCACAAAATCACAAATCTCGCAAGGATTAGGCTAACCCAATGTGGCTAGCTGTTATGCTATTGCCGGAGTGTTCTTAGCTCATGATTCCTGCATTTTTTTTTCAATCTCTCCCTGCTTTAACACAGCTGATTTCTTTGAAAGAGTAAATAACCGCTCCAGTAGAAAGCAATGAAGGCTGAGGAGACATTTCAACAGTTAGATTATTTAGATTTAGGTGTTTCTGAGCAAAGATAATGCTAATGTTTTTACAGCAGTAACTTAAAACGGACACTAGGGGGTGCTAAAAAACAAGTTAAAACTGCATAGTTTGCCTTTAAAGGGACATGAGGGAGCTTTGAAAAACAAACCTCATGAGCGCCGCGCCTGGCGCTGCGAATAACTGCAACTTTTACCGGGAGCGTGCACAAATTTCTCACTAGTTCGTAAGGGTTCAACCAAAGGCAGCCGGAGGCATGATTCCATAAATAAAAATATATTTTATTAATACAAAAGGAAATATAGTAAAACAATGCCCCGCGACGCACACACACACACGATCAGACTGAGGGAGCCGATCTAACAGAGCTAATCTCGCTAGCCGCTATGTTCCAGCTTCCACTGCTGCCTGTATTGCTAAAAGCTTTAATCAGCTGGTGTTCTCGGACACCTGGAGGAGAATTGAGAAATGTAGCGTGATAGAATCATGCCCCGCCGCATATATTACCCTAGATTTCTCAAATTCACATCACGGAGTGGAGCTCCGTAGCACCCGGAGGTCCGTGCGCAGCAGAGCCGCCTTAGATGCACTGTAAGCGGACTGAGGTCTAGGAAACAGTCCGGGATTTGCGGCCTACAGTGCCGAGACCATAAACATGGACAGATTGCTGTGTGGTCGCCTATAACAGCACCTTTAGCTCTGTGAAACCCTTATAATCCATCAGAGAGGTTTTCAGCTCTATAAACACTGCCAAGATAACACCAGTTTTATGAGAAAAACCACTGGTTTAGATAAGGAAGTCCGCCATTGACTAGCAACACTACACAAAGGTGCAATACTGCCACCTACTGGATATACATTTATTATTACTTTTTTAGCCCGAGAACGCGCAGAAGCGTCAGTTGACGTCACATCCGTAGGACAGCGCGGGAAATTCGGACCCCGAATTGCAGAACATTTTACAGCTCACAGCCTGTTCAAGATAATGGAATGATACATGGTGGACTCATTCTTTTTTATTTAAAATGCTTCATCACGTATTCCATCCATCCATCCATCCATTTTCTGTAGCCGCTTAATCCTCCACAGAGGGTCGCGGGGCAGCTGGTGCCTATCTCCAGCGGTCAAGGGGCGAGAGGCGGGGGACACCCTGGACAGGTCGCCAGTCCATCGCAGGGCCACACAGAGACGAACGAGACAAACAACCACACACCCACTCACACCTAAGGACAATTTACCAGCCCAATTAGCCTGACAGTCATGTCTTTGGACTGTGGGAGGAAACCGGAGTACCCGGAGGAAACCCACGCATGCACGGGGAGAACATGCAAACTCCACGCAGAGAGGCCGCAGAGCCGGGATGCGAACCCACGACCTCCTTGCTGCGAGGCTTCATCACGTATTAACCTAAATAAACTGAACATGCAATTATTACTTTTCTTCAAAAGCTCCCTCATGTCCCTTTAAACCAGAAAGTGCAAATAAATAAAATTAGAAAATGAAGAGTTTGACCTGAATATGCTTAGATTACATGACAAATCTTTATTATGACATTTGTTTAACTTTTAGAACTGATAATTACACTTTAAGAATAATATTTCTATTAGTGAATTTATCATTTAGTTAAATTTTAAACTATTTTTTAAAACCAAATTTTAATTTGAGTCTTTAAAAAGATCAAATCACCTCATTCTGGAACAATCCTTTCATGTTATTTATTTCCTAATTCCTATACGTGTTTGTTAATGATTGAGAGACGATGCATAGCTGCCTCTATTCCAAAGGTCACTTCTAATATAATAAAAGAGAGCAAATGTTTGGTTTAGGTCAGAAACTCAATCAGCATTTTGGACATAATGTCAGAAACAGACACACCAAACAGCTGTATAACAAGGTAAATAAAGTTCTACCAAATTAAACGAACCCCTGTGTTTTGTTTTCAGTGCTTTGGAAAGCCTCCACAGTGTCATGTTCTACCTGGTCTGTCTGTTCCCCATGTGCGTCGCCGCCGTGCAAGTCCTGGCCTGGAGACCGTTTTCCATCCGCAACAGTCACACAGTTGACCTAAAATACATCGACAGCTAACGTCTGGGTTTTCTGACAGATAAATAAGCTAAACACCCTGGGTTTTTTTTTTGTGTAATTTGGGTGAATTCTTGCTGAAAGAGTGTTGAAACTCTCCTTTAAGTCTGTTCTAATAAACAACTTGATGTGACAGCTGATTGGTGACATCAAGTAGATGAACATGAAATACATTAAGATGTAAGGAAATTGTTTTCTACACAAAGAGGTTTCAAATCCAGTAATTCCTTCCAGGTGTGGCCTTGAAGTGAGATTTGAGATTTTAACAGCAATAACAAAAAACTTAGTAGAGCTGTGATTCTGTGACTTGAGTTTGAGATTTCCTCCTTCAGACAAAATCTCACTCCCAGTTCTTCAGTTGTGTTTAAAGTCACTTTCTTAGGGTGTTAATCAGAATTGTACTGTGAGCTGAAATAAAGACCGGTGCCTTGGAGAGCACTGAAGAGAAACTGGTCTTATTTAACGTTGAAGCTTAACCCGAAGCATCTGGCTGCTTCAGAAACCTGCAGATATTAATGAGATTCTTAGGTTTACAGCTGAGTTGGTCAAATGCAATGCAATGTAACAGATTCCTAAATTAAAGTTGTTGAGTTTTGTACCACACTTTTCTTGTACTAGTTCCATCCATCTGCATGGACAGATTACATGGAGCCTCATCCATCAGCAGCGTCTGTTTGTTGAAAAAAGCATAAAAAACTGGGAAAAAGAGTTTTCATTTAATAAATAATGTGTTGTTAAAGTGAGAGGAACTTGTCTACATGATTTGAATGTAAAATATAGGATAATATTACTGTATGATGATGGCCACCTGTCACAAAAACTACTTAATCTCCACTGTTTTAGTTCCATCAAGCTAAATACATCACAGTTTAACACACTAAATAATTATCTTTAGAACACATTGTACATGGTTTCCCCTAAATATGCCAAGTTTCCTGTTAATACCTTTTTATAGAACAACCTTATTTGTGCAAAAATACATTTCCATGAAGCAAACTAATATTTTGTAATTTTCCAGGATTGACCAAAAACTTTAGAGCTGAATTGGGATTTTGTGATAAACTAGTTAAAAAAAAAAACAACTAAAGATCTGACCTAAAATAAATTATTTGTCAAGTTATTTGTTACAAGTCTGCAACCTCACTCAATACCATGAGAAGTCAAAGACCTTTTATTACAAAATACTGTAAATTTACACATGATTAAATAAAGGCAATTTGAAAATGATAAATTAGTTTCAATTAAAAAACTTAAGAATAAAAAAACTAAATACTGACAATTTGGACCAAATCAGAGAAAGTTCTCAGTGATAAACAGGATTCATCAGTTAAAGCTCTGTTTGAGGTCAGAGGTTTGATGATGAGGCTGGAGAGAGATGTGGGTCCAGCCCAGGACCCCATACTGGTCTGAACCACACAGTAATCAGGACCATCTCCAGACATGAAGACAATTCATTCATGACTGCAGATTCCTAGAGAAGAGCATCTCCATGTGGACAGGAGAGGAATGTCTCCTAGGTCCCTCATCTCCTCTCTGGGCCGGTGATTGAGGACATGTTTATCTCAACATATTCCCACCAGGCTGCAAGACTCATATTTACATGAATACTTTTAAAACAACCATGTGGAGCTGCTCAAGGTCTTGCAGGTCAGATCATCTCTTTAGAGGCTGCAGGGAGGATGAGGTGTTCCAGCAGAGGAAGGAAAGGTTTATGAGGTGAGTTTGGAGAAACAGCAGAGGCAAATAGAACAAGTTATGACCAACATGAAACTCAGAATCAGCATTTGAAATACCTTATCCAGGTTTTCATCCTTTGTCCTCAATAGTTTATCCTTTCCATCAGTCGAAATCCAGTTTCCAACAATCACAAATCCAGTAAAAGGGAAATCCAGATTTCCTATGGTCAGTGAATCAAACACTGGGCTGCCTCCAGACAGATTAGAAACGAATGAGAAATCCAGATTTCCTATGGTCAGTGAATCAAACACTGGGCTGCCTCCAGACAGATTAGAAACGAATGAGAGTCAGCAGCAGTGAGACAAGGAGGAAGACATCAGCCTCCAAAAAGCTGCTCTGTGGGAAGTCCAGTCTGAACTGGTCAGATAAAACATCAGCTGTGTTAGAAGGATTATCCTTGTCTTTGCACTGAAATATTTATCTGTATAAAAATAGGATACAAGAAACAGAATGTAAAGAAGAGTCTGATTCAACAGTAATGTTTTATTTCCTCTTTAACACGATAAGCTGTAAAGCAAACTGCCTGTTTATTTATGTAATCACAACATTAAACTATAATTTTTTAGTCAAATCTATTGTAATTTTTGAGGATTAAAGATGTTAAAAAATGTATTTACATCATATTTTACCTTCATCATTATTCACACAGCACTGAGCAGAATTAAGATGCAACAAAAGTTTGTATTTTCTCCCTGAATTTAAGCATAAAGAGGCACCAAACTCAAAAGATGGAGCAGCTCATGTTACCATGGCAGTCACGTTCCCAGTCAGCAACTCTTTATTGTTTGTGCAAAAACACAATTTGTACATGTGACAAACTGTTATTTTGGATGTTTTTTTTTATAAGTTCAGTCATTTGTTACTGAATTGTGATTTTGTGACAGGCTGCTTTGAAACGCCTAAAGACACAAACCTGGCTCATCCCCTGAGTCTGAGGAGTCATTTTTATGTCTGAATGATTCACAGTTATGAGAATAGATCATCTCAAACATTCTGAAAATAGTTAGGTATTTAAAAAATTGTCAAGTTTGACCCGTCTGAAATATAAAGAAATAGGATATCTTAAGAGTTTTGCATAAAAAAGAAATGACCAGCTGACACTTTGTCTCTCAGAAACGGCTCACACACATTAGCTTCACAACTGATTTATTTCCCTAATGTTGTTAGAATTACCTGAGTCAGGTAAATGTGCAGAATAAAAAGTACTTTTTGTCCTACATTGCTAACAACATGATTCTCTACATTCTGTGTTGCAGAAATTCCTGAAATAAAATCTCAGGATTGAACACAAATAGACAAAAGGTAAAAGGTGTGATGGAGATGTCACTCAGGCAGCTTGTGTAACGTTACTGAGGCCAAAGAGAAAAGGAACTCAGCTCTAATTTGTGTCTCAGTTCATCAGTGAGCCCAGTCAGAACAACATCCTGGGTCAGATGTTTAGCTTTATGTCCTTGCCAGGAAATGGAAGTTTTCTTTAATACACTCAGATGACTCATATATTTTGGTAGACGTCATCAGTGGAGACATTGTTACTTTCTGCCTAGAAAAAACATTAAGTGATTTTAAAAAGCACAACTGCAGAAGTTTATGCAATTTCTGTTGAGTAAAACCGACCCCAACGTGCTGCAACGCGACTTACCTCAACTTGAGAACGATTTCCTCTTGTTTGTTTGCTTTTGCCAAAGTTCCCTTTGCTGTGCAGCTCTTGCAGAACATCACGAAACTGTGTTTTTTTCCTTGCGCTGCCCTGTTTGGAGGGAGAGTGAAGAAATTTACAATAAAACACAAACAGACGTTTTCTCGCAACAAAAGCAAGTGTTTCGATTCTGGTGTATAGAAAACCCCCAATTCACACATGAAATTAAATATATTTTAAAAATGAAAGAGATTTCTACCTGATGATTTCTTTTGGAAGTCTTTTTGCAAATGTTCACATTGTATCCATGCTAGAAAAAAAGAAATAAGTTAGAAAAATCTGTTTTGTGTGCTTCATGCATGAATTTAGTTAAAGCTGAAACAATTTAATTTGGATGACATGATTTACCTTCTTCAGAATAATAAGTGCCACTATAATCAGGCTATAGGTGGCCAAGACAATGCACGACAGCCACTGAGAAATGTGTCTCTCTGTTAGTTTAAATTGATCTAAAAACATAAAAGAAATACGAGTTATTTTAACCAAAGTACTGAAGCATCTGTAGGTTTGTGCTAACAACCTTCTCACCTTTTACTACTAGCGTTGTTCCAGGTTCTACACACTGTTTGCAGCACTTTGCTACACTTTGTGCCCGAGCACAGAGGTATATCCCACTGTCGTTGACTTTAAGTGACTCAATGTGCAGAGATGCTCCGTGAAGGCTGTGCCGGCTGGTCAGGGTGAGGCTAAAGTGTTCATGTTCTTTGAAAACAAACCACTGATATTGCAGGTCTGCAGTTGAAAGGTTTGAGCTGATGTCACAGGGGAGAACAGCTGATTGTCCTGTTTTGTGCCAGATCTCCTCGTGTGGCTGTGATAAGCAGCCTTCAGCATTTTCTTTGCTTTCTGGGAAAAAAATAAAGCAACTTTAACTTTTTTAAATCAACTTTTACTTTGAAAAGCTAATATTTTCAGAGCGGTAACAGAACCCAAACCAAAACAAAGCTGTTTTTTTATTATTAGTACAAAAACAACTAATCTTTGAGAACATTGTTCATAAGCTGACTAGTCAGATACAGATATCTTACCTGTTCTAGAGATCAGGAGGAACAGCCAGAACAATCCCTTCATGTCTGTAGCTCAACAGCTTGTGATCTTATGATTTCCTGAATCTGATGACAAAATGACTGGCAGCAAGAGAACTAACCTCACTTCCTTAATACTTACTTCCTATTTTCCTACTTCAAGCAGCCTGATCCTACATTTTTAATATATTTCTTATGACAAAGAGTATCTTGAGTTCTCATACAGATCATACCAGGATGAATACTGTCAGCTGTTACGATTTTTAAAAATATATGTATAAGATTTGTCAGAGTAAAAGCAGAAACAGGAAGGTTTAGTTGTCTGTTGTTACCTAATACCCATAACATCCCTGAGAATATAAGAGCAAGTCTGTGTAAAAGATATGGAGCAACTTGGGGGAAGCCTTAATGTGTTTTAAAAAAGCCCAGATGACATAAACAGTGCAGTGACTGAGGTTTCCTCATAACAGTAATTCAGTATTCACATCATAAATTATAGGTATTTACTGATTTGTATTATATGGACAAACATTTTAGTGCCATAAATTGTAACTTTTTTTATTATTCAGTTTTTCCATGATATAAGTTTAAAATTCAATTTTTTGCAGTTTCATTTAATAACATTTTTATTCCTTCTACTATATTACTCTGTTGCATTTTTAAAGTTAAATGTATATTTTTAAAAACTCTTATTTATGTGATATCTTTAGTTTCTAGTTACTTCAGAAATAGAGCCACAACATGTAAATAGCTAGAAAAAGTTTGAAAGTAATTTGAAACTTTTAACCTAAAAATATAACTGTTTAGAAGCTGAAATGTTTGATGAGTCAACCAAAAACTGATTATTTATGACATTTTAATGATCATTTACATTTTTTCTTCATAGTTCAAACTTTTGAAGTCAAGAGTTTTATTGTTTTTCCATCCATCCATCCATCCATCCATCCATCCATCCATCCATCCATCCATCCATCCATCCATCCATCCATCCATCCATCCATCCATCCATCCATCCATCCATCCCCATAAGTTGACACCATTGTTGCATTACTCAAGCAATATTCCTTTATTCAGTTGATAATTTTGAAAATTTCATTGTACTCTTAGTACGGCATGTGTCAAATATTTAAAACCCATCTATTATTATCAACATGAGTTCAATAATTTCAAAAGAAAATGGTTTCAAACTTTAAATAGCCTACAAGTATCTTTCTTTTCTTTCCCTCCTCAGGACCATTCAAATCTTTTGTGGGCGGGTCTATATGTGCTGCCAGTCATTATGTCAACCAATCAGCAGCTGCTTCTGTGTTCCACCACGCCTCCTTCCACGTCGACCTGCACCCTCGCCATATTTTCAACCCTGTGGATCCCGCAGAACTGCGTGTGTCCCCTGAAGTCACCAGGAAAGGCTTTCCCAGGCAGCAGAAAGTGCACAGGCCGATTCGGAGAGAAAAGTAGGATCTTCACCAGCTTCCTGGCCGTGTCTGTGTTTTAACTCTGCAGAAATGAACATCTTCAGGCTGACAGGAGACCTCTCTCATCTGGCTGCTATTATCATCCTGCTCCTCAAAATATGGAAAAGCAGGTCGTGTGCAGGTGAGTCCAAGTTTTAGTTTTACAATTTACGGCAAATTCTAGTTAATCATATGTCTTTGAATAACTTAGCTTTTTTCAGATACTGTTTTTTACCTGTGTATCTACCAGCTAGCTTCACAAGCTAACGTTTCTACTCATTCATTTGATCCATTCATTGATGGTGCTAGCTGTAGACCAAAGGAATGTGGTCAGTCGGGTTTCTTCTTTCTAGTAGACAAGTAGTAAAATAGTGTGTCTAATCTAATTAATTTAACTACAAATGACTGCAGTTTAACCGGCTGGCTGTACCTGCCTGTTTCCTGCTCTAGTTTAGGGCTCGATTTATTTGGTCTGGTTCTGACGTGGCGTTCTGGGATCAGCTACGGAAGTAGCCACCGTGCTAAAAGTTTTTCCTTCACTAAACCCCCTCATTTTTAAACTAGTAAATAAACAAATCATGTGTTCAGTGAGAGCTATTGTCGTAAACATTGAAGTGGACCCAGAGTTCTAGCAAATTGGCGCGAATTATTTAAATAATTAATTTGTCTTTTCAGAGTAATAAAGTTTTTGCAACTGGAGACAATAATAGAAATAACCTTTACTTCCCTCAGTTGGGAAATTCAGGTGCATCAGCAACAAAGTGACAAGCAAGTCAAAGCATACAGGTTCACACAAGAACAAAACATATAAAAATAGAAAATAAGAATAAGACTATTAAGCAATTTAAATAATAAAAAATAATAACAGTGTAAAAATAAAACACTAATAGCAGGAGACAAGTCCAATAAGTTTTATGTAACGTCTGTAATGTGTTTTTGTTTACCTTTTTTAAGTTAAAATTGCAACATGTTAATTGTATTTTAGTTGGATATTATTGGGTTTAAAAAAATTATCAATAAATTCAGGAAAATAGTCTAAAATTATTTATGAAGTCCTTATCTTGAAATTTGCACAACTGTTAAATATCTTTGACATAATATTGCAAGTAAATGATGGATGATAAAGATATTTGTTGGCAGTGACATCTGATCTGTGCACAAGTAAACATTCTGTGCATTTTATATATTTACAATGGAGTGACACTGTTTTTGGAGCATTTTACACATCATTACTATAGTTGAGTCAGGAGTTTTTGGATGCAGGAGTCGACACTTTACACATTAATTTTGGAAATTTATTGTAAGAACTTGTGTGCCATTACTTATCTCTTTGTGGTAGATTTGTGTGAACAATATTTTATATTTTAAGAACCATAGAGCTTTACTAGTGAGCAGGGAACTTTTTTTTTCACAAGCCTGAACTTGTAGATAAATCAGCAACTCTTTAAAAGTCTCATCGGCTGCTAAAACTTTTTTTTAAACGTCTGCGTGTCACATTCTTCAATTTGTAAAGAGAAAATGAGCAACACTTTCTTTTGATTAATGCTAATCAAAAGTGATGAAATAACATGTTGGCATTGTTAAAAATAAATGCTATTAACTTTTTCTAAGCATCCTAATGTTTAGAAGTATTAAAGGTTAGGGGTAAGTGTTGTAGCCAGGCATTCAAAATATTCACCCATGACTTTTTATGTATTGTTTCAAAGAACCAAATTAATTTTGTATTCATTAGTGACCTTTTTGATTTTCCTTGAAGATTACACATTTTCCTTGAAGATTACACATTTTCCTTGAAGATTACACATTTCCAATTGTACTCACTTTTATTTCCAATAGATGTCGCTGTGCTCAAAGGAAAAACTAGTTACTGTTTGTGAAGCAGCTCTAAAATTACTGATGGCGTTGACAAACTTTCACCTGAACTGTATTTGTTGATGCGTTTAAGGTATCTCTGGAAAGAGCCAGATTCTGTTTGCTCTGGTGTTCACTACACGCTACCTGGATCTGCTCACCTCCTTCATCTCGCTGTATAACACATCCATGAAGGTGAGGCGGCTCTTACTTGTTAAAATTCAAATCTCGAATGTTTCTTTTTGTATGAGCCTTGCTGTGTTGCTCAACAGGTGATTTACATCGGCTGTTCCTGCGCCACGGTCTACCTGATCTACATGAAGTTCAGAGCCACCTATGATGGAAACCATGACAGTTTCAGGGTGGAGTTTCTGGTCGTTCCTGTTGGGGGTCTTGCTGTTCTCATCAACCATGACTTTTCTCCTTTAGAAGTACGTTCATCTTGCTTTTCTTTAAATGAAACAAAACTGTTTATAAAAGAAAAAAATCAAACAAATCTTTCTGTTTCCAGATCCTTTGGACTTTCTCCATCTACCTGGAGTCGGTGGCGATCCTGCCCCAGCTCTTCATGATTAGCAAGACGGGTGAGGCTGAGACCATCACCACCCACTACCTGTTCTGCCTGGGGCTGTACCGGGCCCTCTATCTCTTCAACTGGATCTGGCGTTACTACTTTGAGGGATTCTTTGACATGATCGCCATTGTGGCTGGTGTGGTTCAAACTGTCCTCTACTGTGACTTCTTCTACCTTTATGTTACCAAAGGTGAGTTTCTTTTCTTTTTTATTCATTTTGCTTTTAACATGCATCAGATGAAGCAGGTAACAGCCAAGGAAACAAAGGATCTCTGTATTGATATTACACAGATACAATTGATTGAGACTAAAGCTTCATTAATACCCTTAAAAACCCTCTTCTTCTCACTTGAATCATCGTGCGTCATCAGTTGATGCAATCGGCTCTTCTCACTGTGGAAAAGATTGGTACTTATTTGTCCTTATTCTTTGAAAAACCTCAATGTAAAGTTCAACCTTGGCTGATCTGAGGTTTTGGCTGCCAGAAATTCCTGAATGGGTAATTTTTCTAAGTTAGGTTCCATTAAGACAGAATGATCTTCTTCACTTTTTTCTTTTTTTTTTTTTGCATTTGAAATAATTTCCTTTATGAGCATTTCTGGACTCCTAACAATTATAGCAATAACAGATCATTTATGTGGACGTTTTAACTTCCAGAATCGTAAATTTTAAGTAAAAAATGTTAAAAGTACTCCGTTTACTTTAGTTCAGTATCTGCTGGTCAGAGCTGTACAAGAATCAGAAATCAGTATTGGTATTTTTAAAGACTAAATGTTACTTTTATTAAAGAAGTAAAGGACTAAGTAACCTGGTTTTAGTGTAACGTGGGAGTCGGTACGTCTACCAACTCCTCTAATTTCTCCCCCTGCAGTGTTGAAAGGCAAGAAGCTGAGCCTCCCGGCGTAACGACGGACATCAGGAGACGGCGACTCCCAGCAGCCTCAGGGGGTGCAGAGATGACATCTTAGGAATCTCATGACCTTGTAGTAACGGATGTCTGAAACAGAGAGCCAACTATCAGGAGGGGAAAAACACACTAGTCTCGTTGATGATTTGCTGATGGAACTGGTAAATGCCAACAAAACACCAGAGCTGAACAAACATCATCCCGGATCAATTATTGGATTTCTGCGTTCAGCATCTTGCCTTAAGATTCTTTTCATTGCTGTTCAAAATAGGAGAAAATGTTTTTTTTTTTTTTTTTTTTCTACGTGAGGTGTAAACGCTTCTTTCATTTTATTTTTTATGCCATGAAAAGGGTAGACTGAGCAGTACCTTGTTTGAGTTGGTGAGGAAATGCACAAGATGTACAGTCTTAATAAAGTCATGTATCTGAGTGCCTGCTTAGGATTATGTCCACTTCCTCTCAGTATTTTATTTTTCA
The DNA here is from genome assembly GCA_006937965.1 of Callopanchax toddi. Classification (NCBI taxonomy): domain Eukaryota; kingdom Metazoa; phylum Chordata; class Actinopteri; order Cyprinodontiformes; family Nothobranchiidae; genus Callopanchax; species Callopanchax toddi. The sequence goes on along the minus strand of SSNR01000104.1, from coordinate 559,437 downwards.
GAATGTTTATTATGATTTGGCTCAGTAATTGTATGATTTTATTTGTAACTCTGTGAGGCCAACCTAATGAAATGTTTTTTTTTTTCATCAAAACTGAAAATTTTAACTGATAAATTGTTGAATTTTTTTTTTAGAGGAGCTCAAAAAGTGATGTAGAATTTAAGAAATAATTTATACATGAAATTAATTTACATATGTTTTGGCACATTGGTGTTTTTAAATGGTGCTTGTGTCATTTGGAATTCAAATTAAGATGCATTTACTGATTTTTTATTTTCTTGGTGTTTCTTTAATAAAAACAAAAACTGCCACGTTATCGTAGATCTCCTAAATTGGTGTAGACAGCTTTGTTTTGGTTGGTAATGTTTGCCATAACTAACTCATGACCACCATGCAGTGGTGACCTGTTGGTTGAACCTGATTTAGCAAATGTTTTTATTTCAGATATCGGCTGTTTCTGTACAGAGTGAGACACCTTTAACATCCTGCCCTCATCACCAGCTGAGTGACGGTGTTCTATAGGGGAATTTCTATTAATTGTAAAAGGGCCTCGCCAAATTTTTCTAAGTGGGCATTCCTAAAAGTTTATTCAGAAAAACGTTTTTATTTTTTGGTTTGTTGCATGATATCACCTCCATTAAAGATTTTATGATAATCACCCTTCAGTGGTGTTGTCTCATTATTGAAATTGTACGAGCTAATAAAAATGGACTGCATTTCAAAAATCGCACAAATCAAGAGTTTTACCTGTGGGTTATTTTTAGATTTATTGTTAATTTTTATTGTGTCTTACTTAGACCTTTTCTAAGAGACTTGGTTTAAATTAAAAAAATTTCACTTTTATTATTTAAGAAAAAAAACAACTATTAGTTCAAAAACAATGTTTGACATGCTTATGCAGTCCTTATGTTTAGGTTAAATAAAAGTTTCTAAATTCTGAACGTCATTAAGGTTTTGTTACTAAAATTGCAATTAATGCCCCCCGAAATGGTGGCGAAATGTCAAAAGGTCAGAACAAAACAGATTTTCAAAATAAAAGGTTCAAGTCCGTGAATCCAGTCAACCATTATAAGTAAAAGACCAGAAAGATGATTTGATCTAAATCACTCAACATCTAGACAAGTTGGAAAGTCTTGAATGTAAAGACTTTATTTTAAGATGCAATCCTCCAACAGTCAAACTAAACATCTAACAGCCGGTGACTTTTTGGAAGGAGAATTTTGGAAAGTTGCACCAAAGTGATAGAAATGATTAGAGATGAGCAAACTTATCATGCATTAATTGGATCATTGGTTTATACAAACTTCCTGGATTTATTTTTACAAACTTCTTTCCTGAGCTTTGCACTGACTAGGTCTGTCCTTCAAATCAGGTTGGAGGCTGCTGTCGAACTAAATAAGAGGATAATTCATACATTATTCTGGGATTTCACAAGCAGCAACTAAATTCAGCTGCTGAAAAAAATAAAGATGAAAAACCACAAAAACTTCAGTCTTTGATTTCAGCAAATCAGCTGTTATACTGTGAAATTTAAATAATGACTATGTTTTACTGTAATTATTAAACAGTTCTCAGTGCATGTTTAAAACTCTAATAAAGATGAAATTTTAGATGCATCTTTAATTAAACCGTGATGGTTTAATTAAACTTCACAAAAACTGCCACGATTCTGACCTCTTGAGAAAACGAGCTGAAAAATCTGTGAAACTTTACAGAACTAATCACAAAGTGCACAGCGAACAACTCACTCTGAAATACAACTAAATACAGAAATAGTTCATACTTCTGTAAATAGTTAAATGAGAAAACCAGGATTAAAAAATGTTCATTCTGCTGTTAGTTTAATCAAAGATCTGATTATTATAAATGTACAAAACGGTGATGAAATCTTCTCACAGCAAACATTAGAACATATTAAAGCACTTTAAAATCAAAAAAGATTCTCTGCATTATTTGAAATCATGCGGAGGAAGGCGAGGCGAGGCGAGGCGAGGCGAGGCCACGACATAAATTATGTGTAACAATAAATGGGTACAAGTGAAAATGTGTAACCTATTTAACAGAAATCATTTAAACCAAACCTTTAAAAGCTGGATCAGTATAAATCTGTTGAATAAGCCCATTTTCAGATGAAATGATAAAATCCTGAACAGTTATCTTGTTATAAATAACTCAAATATGTTGTACTACATACAGATAATAAAAGTTTGAGGCGATGCTGCAGTAACATTCAGAGTTTTTGTTCCTAGAAAATCTTTCCAGACAGCAGATCCTCTCAGTCAAGCCGCCATGAAGCTGATTCAGACCAGATCCAGATCCTGAGCTTCAGCTAGAGAGGACGGAGGAATCTACTGCGTCTCCTTCACTCCTGAAGTTTGATCCTCGCTCTGCTTCTCCTGGTTCAAAGGAAGTAAAGGATCAGACAATATGAGCTATTAAAATAAAAACTGATGAGTGCTATTAGAGCGGAGTGTGTGTGTAAACTACCTTTGTCATATGTGGGTGATTCTGCTTCAGCATGTTGGGGATGGTGATGAACAGAGCATTAACGATGACTGAAATCAGCAGAGAGAAGAGGGCGATGCCAGAGAGCACAGACAGCAGAGTCACCCCTCCGATTACCAACAGCACCACTAAAAAAACAAAACAAAAAGATTAATAACAGGCAAGACAAAATTTAATCACTATACGGGATGGGAGAATGCCTACCTTCAAAGAAAACAAACCCTACAGCTGATATAATGAGGGTCATGAGGGCAAACATGAGGAAGATTCCCAAAGGCAGAGCAGCCAAGACACTGAACATCAGCAGTGTGAGAGCTAAGAAAGGACGCCTGCTCAGGTACAGTCCGATCTTTGTGTTCAGCAGCTGTGCAACCTGTTGAAGAAACACCACACCAAAGAGATTTAATCAAAGGGAAAGTCAAAATACACATAACGAAGGAATTTTTAAGCGATGTAAGGTTACCTTTGGATCATCTTGAAGGCGTCTCAGAAAACTGAACCATCTCTCCCACAGCTGCTGAATCAACCTGCTGCTGCTGCTCCGCTGCATCTCGACACACCTGCAGTCAAAGTGACAGGTTCAAAACCAACAGTGATAGAGAAAAAAACTTTTAAACTATTCAGGAAAAAAACTCAAAACCATCATTAAGAAATCTAAAGATTCTAACTTATCTAGTAATATCAGGACTATGGTACTTTCCTTTACTGAGTCACGTAGGCTACACCTCCTTAAATTTTATGCAAAAGCTTTTTGTTGCACCGAACAGTAGTTTTGAAAATCACTAGATAGAATAAAACTCATTTGGACAAGCAGCAAATTATTGTGTTTACCTTATGTTTAGTCAGTTTATATTAAAACAACAACAAAAAACATTTCTTTAAATGATGATTGTTGTTTGTATTTAATATTAGTTAATGTACCTTTTTCGTTTATTTTTTTGCTGCACAAAAAGAGCACAATCTTTAACCTGACATAGATATTTCAACATTTTATTTCCAGCTTTGTTCTGTGAATAATTTTCATTTTAATCAACTGTAACCTGCACTTCTGGAGCCACGTTTCACTCATTTATCCCTCAGCAGCAGCCTGGATAGGTAATCTGTTTTTAATGGCTGCCAAAACAATAAGTTTTTTTTTCTCAAGACACGAAACATAAAAAACGTAAAACCTAACCTACGTGAAGGAAAGACGTGCTCCTACACACGTAGGAACCTGCTAACTGCTTCTAACAAAATACGAATCTGACTCTTATTTTAAATGCTGGCAGGGAGTCTGGGACCTGAAGCCTCCACAGCTCCTCAGCTAACACCTGAACCTCACATTTCTAAAAGTCAAAGTTCCGCAGGCGGTTCGTCCCTTACCCGAAAAGACGTGAAAACCTCCTTCGCTTGTCAGCAAGTCGCAGGTCTTAACATTTAAGACTAAATTCTTAAAACATCTCACATTCTTATACACCATAATGATGAACACACCCTTAAAACACACCTCTTTCCTTGTTGCCTTCCTCCCCCATCTTCCTCCCCCAGTCTTGACCAGTCTTTGGTGGACTTTGCTGCTGCCATCTAGTGTTTACTTCAGGTATTGCAGCTTAGAGCTCATCTCCGACTTCGTCTTTCCTTCTTTGCTTAGTGGACTTTGCTGCTCCCATCTAGTGTTTACTTCTAGTATTGCAGCTTAGAGTTCATTAGTGTTAGCTTTGTCTACTTTGCTGATGCCCTCTAGTGTTTACCTTAAGTATTGCAGCTTAGAGTTCACCAGTGAGTTCAAGCTGTGACTGAATCAATAGTTAAAAATAATAGACAACAAATCAGGAGAAAATGAGGATTTGTCAACTGATTATAAATTAATATTTGATTTAAAAAAGGAGTGATCAAGTGATACAACAATGAATCATGGGTTATTGTTGGTTATTTCTCTTTTTCAACCATTCTGAGTTGTGTTGTGTCTTAAAGCTTCACAACATTATAACTTTGTATTTACAATCTATATATTCATTCATTTATTTAAACCTTAAACTTAAAACTTATGGAAACATCTAAAAAATAATAATTTAACAAAATAATCCAGATGTATTCACTGAATAAAAATGGTGTACTTGTTTTTTTTAAACCATCAATTAGATGATTAATAAATAAATAATTACAATGACTCAGCTTCTGAAAGTAACTTCCTACAACAAGGAGGAACCTTCTGCTCCAACATCAGGATTCAGAGTTGTGAGTAATCTGTTTGTTCTTGACTTGCCTGTCACATTGCTTCTGGTGCACCTGAATTTCCCATGATGGACAATAAAGGGCTTTTCTATTCTGTTTTATATATGCAGGACTAAAGAGTGGAAAGGAAGGACAATTATTAAAGTACAGCCCTGCTTTTCAGCAGATGAGGTGAGAAAAGACCCAACGGGCAGAGCTGCAGGTGACAACAGAGACCCTTCTTCAGGAGAGGATGGAGACAGCAACGCAGCATCCCACGAGAAAATCTCTGAAGCAAAATCTCCTGCAAAAAGGAGAAACCTTCTGATCTTGTTAAAATGAAAACCTGAAGAAAAACATTCAAAAAGATTCACACATCTTCCTCCAGGGATTTTAGTCCCATCACAAGCATCAGAGGAAATAAATGACATGCTCACAAAAGGTTTAGTTTGTTTCCACAAATCAACCATTTCACTCAAGAACAACAAAGAAATGTTTCTGTTCTCTACATTACCAAAGCTTTGACTGAACTAAAGATTTCCACATTTTCTTTTTGAAGGCTTATGACTGCAATATTAAAATATAAAACACCTGGATACCTGGACATATCTGGATTGTGATGCATCGTTAGGACTAAAGATGATTCTTCCAACCAAATAAGTTTGTTTTTAAAAAAATCAAATCTGGCCATTTGACCTATTTACAGACGAACTTCTCTTTGAATTATTTACACAACAGTTTCTGCATTTTTCCCCTATTTAAGTCTTGTGATGCATGTTTTGTGGTTTGGTTGTTTTACTTCTGCAGCATAATCAACTCCAGGTTGAATATTTCTCCTAAAACATGTTCTAAACTTTGCTTCTCTTCTAAAATATTGTGTGACACAAACATAATTGCAAAAATACGTGAGAAAACATGCTAATGGTACATTTCCCCACCAAACTAAATGAAGGAAACCAAACATAAGCAAAAAATGGATTTATAATTTACCTATTTATATTAGTATTTATACTCAAACTTTCTAGTAGCAGACCATAACCTGAAGTTTGATCTATTGATTTGGGATCGTGTGTTTTCTGTGGCCACAGTTTGACTCTTCAACACTCATGAGATGATTTCTCTCAGATCAACACTTTTATTCTTCTGTTTTTCTAAATATTACAGATAATTAGTGTGATTATAACCAATACCAGTAACTGGAAAAATTTCAAAGGTGGTGAAACAAGCCAGCTGAGACCTTTGGGTATTTTAATGAGAACAGTTCGTTTATATTTCCCTCCTGTTCCACTGTATCTACTCTGACTAATTAAAAGACCTCTGTCACTAATTATGATGAACTTCACGGCCCGCCCCTTCTCCATCTGCCTAATCGTGCCGTAAAACACCGATCTGTCTTCACAGAGATGGTGGGAAATTATGAAATAATTTCTCTTTGCCCTTCAGAACTTATATCACCTGATTTATTTTATGTGACTGAGGATGGAAATAAATCAGCTTCAAATCATTTCTGTAGGTGTGTTTTGAATCAGATGCGTCCAAGTATACAATCACAACCTGCTGCAGGTGACATGAGCCGATATGAAGCACGCTGCTTAATGAATGATCCCTGTGATTGAACTTTCAGCGTTTACAACTTCATATTAATCAGTAGGCTGCTGCTGTGGCACATATATCACAACAGAAGTGAGCTTTTGCTTTCACAATAGTCAGGCTGAAGTGCCTTTCATAGGAAGAAAAAATGATGACCACAATTTCAGCTGCTATTAGATGGCCACTGCAACATTTCTCTGTGAAGACAGAGACTGATCAGAATATTAAGGGGCCGAGCTTCGCCACAACATCTCATTACTGCTTCAATCAAAGGTAGGAATTACTGCTATCAGCCACAAATTAGACACAGTCCCTTGAGTTTATAGCATTACATGTGTGTAGGCGCATAACTGCGAGGCATATAGCAAAAGAAATAATAGTCTGATCAGCTCTGAATTACACTAAAGAGAGACACCCTGGGGACCAGCGATGACAACTTATTTGGAGCACTTTCGAGCTGCTGGCTATGCTAATTAATCACACTGTTTTGTATTGAGTACAGGGGAAGGATTTGGTGAGAGAGAAAAGGAGCAAGTCTGCATCCAGCCCAGCAGACTGCTAAACACAATGAACTCAGTGAACCAGGACTGCAGGAGTTAGAGGAATTACAGAGCAGAGCGATGTGCAGGAGGCTGTATGCAGCTCCACGTAATTACTTCTGAGGGTTTGGTTGCCGTCCTTCTGTGTTCAAGGTTTTTATTTTTCATCTGACACAATACATGGAGAAAACTAGCATTTTTCTGTAGAGCGCTGGGCTCACAGAAACCTTGTTGCTGATTTATGTAACCCTAAACGCATCATTAATAAGCAAACAAACCTCAGAACCTATAGTTTTGTTTATTAAACCTCAGAGCTGACCTAAATTTGGGGGATAAAACACATTTAAATCAACAAATAAGCAACAAAATAAATCAAATCTCATCATTCTAAACATGTCCTATTTGCAAATATTATTTAAAAACATATTCGACTGTCTGAGAGAAAATTGACTGCGCGATATGTCAACTAGGAAGTGCTGCCTTGCTCAACAGATTGCAGCCAAAATGTGATGGATGGGCTGTCAGCAAATTCCAATTTGCATCCAGTGATTGTAAAACCTAATTACTGCGAGAGAAGCGATGAGGAGCTGGAAATCTCCCGTGGCTCCCAGGTTAACTGGTGTATGTCCACCTCTTGTGTGGTATCCAGACAAAACCCTGACATCTGTCCGTCACTGACGCTCTGCAGCACAACCCCTCCGTGCTTCAGGAGAAAGCGAGAACAACCTAATGCTTTCTTTCTCCTCGTAGCCTGTCACGCTCAATGCCTGCACCTCTCCATCACCATCCATCCACTTTGTTCACCTTCCTTTGAAGCTGCAGAGGAGAGCAACAGCTGGCCACATGTGAACAAACCTCTGCTGGTGTCTGCCCTGTGTCAACTAGCATAGCCTTTATTGTTTGTCGTTTTAGCCGTTCTGTCATTGAGGAGGCTCAAAGCGAGCTCCCTGGAGGGTGATAAAGGATGCTGTGGAGGATGGAGCCCTGAACATCAGCGTCTGCATCACTTCACGAGGGGACACTAATGTGGTGTCGTTTAAAGCGACGAACAGGCTGCTGTGTAATCAAAGGAAAACACAATGAAGGGGAAACTCTTCTTCTTGATGGGAGCTAAATCAAAGAATTTATTCCACTCAGTGGAGGTGAAGAGAGGAGCAAACTTAGCATAAAGCTCAGCAAGTAACACTCTAAATCTGATTTGTGTTATCAATATGAGTCCTCTTCCTTATGATGTTTAATTTATGAGCGGTTTTTATCTGTATGAGCTCTGGAGGTGCATTCAGGCGTCTTTTAGAGGAGGATCCTTACAGTAAGAGAGCGACAGGATGACAGGAATTAATTCCCTGTGGAAATTAGCCCTGACATACAAAGGCTATCACTCTTTACATAAACATATTTTTAATTAAACATCCTAATACTATTCATGTGTTAGAAGCAGATTCTATTTGTTTCAGTCACTCAGCATTTCTTTGTAAAAAAAAAAAGTTTTAATCAAATTTAATCTGCAATAATTAATAAGCAGTCAACACAGTCTGTCACAAAGTTAACTAGCATCAAACCGCTGAGCTCTGAATAACAAAGCAGGGAGGAAATGTTCCGGAGAGAGGGGGGGTCATTGGGTTCACGCTGTGAAACAGCAAGAAAAATGAAGCTGATCAGCAAAATGTTGTCGTGCTGTTTCCTCCACGCTTCACCACATGCACGCTTTCTCTCTGAGCACCGGTGTTTTGATGAATTGCCACTGCGGACACGTGCTCTCGCATTTTGATTCATTGCTTGAATGATGATTAAAGAGGGAGTTGACTGAAAGTTGCTGCAGGATAAACAGCCGCTCTTGAGGAAGCAGGAAGAGGGGATGAAAGGTCTGTCTGACCTGAAATGATGTTATTTTTGTAAAAAAAAAAAAGAAAAATGTAAAGAGGTGAACTTGTGGTCTTCCTCTTGTGCTTCCCATCTCTTCCTCATCAAGGCAGGGAGGATCCTGCGGTCATAAATCACAGCTTTAATGTCAGCTGCTCGACTTGCTCGATAAACCTCACTTGATTGTTCTGAACCAATAAGTAAAGGAATTACTGAAAAGCGGTGCTTTTTGTGCAGGGAAACTAAATTATTTTACCCCGTTTCAGACAGTTTTAGGAGGTCATCACAGTTCAGAGCACAGGCGATAAATCTGACCAAACGGCAGCATCCTCGGCTCTGTTCTGATGCAGATGCACTCACAAATTCACGCCGCTGTGTGCGAACTTCACAGGTGATCTTTTGTTTCTGGTTGTTCAGACTTCCAGCGTGTTTGATGCTCTGAATGAAGCTCTAATCCGACATCAAGGTGGTGTGTTTGATGAAAGAAAGGCGACTGCGTCAGTGGTGTTACATTAAACAGACACAGTCAAAAGCAGCTGGAGAAGGCGTGATGAACAGGGGAATTAGCATGGGTTTATCATTCTCTCAAAAGCACATGACGCTTGTGATGAGGAAGGTTCATCAGGTTTGTTGTTTGGTATGAAACAATTATAAAACAGGTGTTTAATTTGATGGTTTTAACTTCCATACTCCCCCATGGGGGGCAATCAGGGATGACCTTTTGTTGAGGGACATCTTAAGTATATCTTAGGTCTTGTTTATGAGTGGGGGAAGTGGAAGATTGACAGGCGGATCGGGGCAGCGTCTGCAGCGATGCAACTCTAAACCGGCCTGTTGTGATGAAAGAGCTGAGCCAGAACGCAAGGCTCTCGATTTATCAGTCGACCTACATTCCAACCCTCACTTATGAGCAATTACTGTGAAAGAATGAGATATGTGAACACAGGTGGCCTAAATGAGTTTCATCAGGGAGCCAGCTGGGGTGGTTTGGGCTGGTTAGGATGCCTCCTGCCTCCCAGGGGGATAACTAACTCCAAGCTGGCCTGCAGGGAACACCCTGGGTTCCCTTCAGATGAGCTGGTGCTGGACGGTCTGATGCTGACCCGGATCCAGATGAGCAAAAGACGGAGAAGTGAGGTGAGATGAAGGTTTTAAACTTTTCTTGAGGGATATTTAAGAATTATTTGAAAACATTTCATTAGAACTTTTTTCTTTTACATGTTTCTAAATTACATTAACTTTCTCAAAAAAAAAGAAGGCATTCAAAACAACTAATGCATGAAATATGACTACAAAACTAGAATATAAACAGTTATTTATTATACAATATGATGTCTTCTTTTAATTATTCAGGATTTTCTGAAAGTATTTAAATGATTTATGCTTATTTGTCTGTTTTCAGTCCACCACTTTTAGTACATCTCTGTAAATTAGTTTAATATGTTTTAATCAGACCTGGTTATATAATGAAGAATGAATAAATTAAACTGGTATTTTAAAAGGGATAATAAATATTCTTATACAGCTTTATAATAATTAACTTAGCAAATCTTCCCCCAGCAGCAACAGTGCCACAAAGCAACCTCCTCGCACAAAATAAAATGAGTGAAATAAAAAATGTTGCATTCAGGGGCACTGGGAATATGAGGCGTTTAATGATTTGTTGCACGATGGAAACAAACATCAGCAAGAAACAGCCAAAAATGTAAAAATGAAATAAAGATGAGTTAAAATAAAGGAAATATTATTGTTAAAATCTGTACAAAATGGGCATAAATAGGTCATTTAACGAGTTTAAGAAATGTTAGGATACAGGCTGTGCTATAAAATGTTTCTTTTAACATTTTGTCTTCTGGTGTGTGTGTAAATGGCCGTTAAGGTGGAGAAAATGACTTTATTTCCTGCTGTTTTAAACCATCTCTCACTTTATTTATACACCGTTGACTTGTTTATGATGCTTCCTGGAACATACAGCTTGTTTGCCTGAGTCACTCTTTCCTGCATGTGGAAACCTCTGAACGCAGACCTCAGCCCAGACTGTCACTTTGTCACTCTCAAGGTGTCATTTCCCACCTGCTGCAGCCAGAGGGAGGCTCAGGTGTGACAGTAATTTAGTAGATTACTGATGTGGATGAGCTGTGCAGAAGCGCCTAAAAATCAATTTTAATATTTCTGCACCTTTCTGTGTAGAGAACCTAAATCGCATTAGGTGAGTCACAAACCAGCGTGCAGCTATCTCCTCCACTTTTGCATTTTACTTGATTTACTGCAGTTTTTTTCCCTTTAATCCTCAAACTCAAGGTTTAATGAACAAAAACAACCCAGCAGTTATTGTTCGATGAGGAAGATTGCTTGAGTATTTCAGAAACGGAGTCTGGAGCGATCACAGGCAAAGACACCAACTATGTAACACTATGAGGAGACATTCAAAAACCAGCTATGGATGCACCTGAGTTTAATACATACTGGAGATGACTCAGAGACATGATGGAGTTCAGACTACAAAATAAAATGTACTGACTCGTTCAAAAGGCTACACCTGCAACAGGTAAGATGTTAACTGTTCACAACACTTCCACAGAAACAAATTCAAAATCTCTGAACTGTCCCTTTAAGTCCATTCCTCTGCTCAGGCTTTTGGTTGTGAAAGTTTCATTAAGCAGATTTATCTGAGTAATGTTGAGTTTCAGTTGTAGACCCTCTCCTCTTTATCATCCCAACCACAAAATATCATAATGTTCTTCCTGTAAGGGCTGCACTTCAAAGCTAAATAAATGTTTTAGCGAGGAGAGTAAAGTCACATTTTGTGTGGTTCTCTTTTTTTTTAAACATCGCCCCATCACCATGGTAACTTATAATGAACTCATAAACCTCTCTGGAGCAGGTAATATTCAGTTTCTGTAAAAAGAGGTCACGCTCTCTCTCTCTCTCTCTCTCTTCCTGCTGGTTTCTCTCTTCCTGCTGGTTTCTAACTCTAAATCAGATCTGGGTCAGGGTTTAAACTTTAAACATCATCAAATAAAAGTATGTTGATGTCTGACTTTATCACCAAATTATATACAAGTATTATTATTAAAGCATTATTTCAGAATATAATGTAAACATTGATAACATGTTGATAATAGCATGTAATTAATGGTTGATGTGTGGTTCAGTTTAACTATATAAATCCCCACTTATGTCTAAAATGCAATAAAGAATTAAAAACTCCTGAAGTAGATGTTAGACATGAAACCTACAGCCTCATTATACAAACCCATGGTAGCGTGTTATTACTTTATTGCATGTGATTGCACCCTGTGAACTTAAAAAATGAGCCTGCAGCTCAGTGAGATAAAATAACGCCGTAATCAGAATCAGAATCTTTTTATTGTCATTGTAGCAATGAGACATTGAACAACGAAATTAAGGTGCAACTTTTCAGTGCAAGAATAAAACACAGTCACTCTAAGATTTATATACATATACATATATATATATATATATATATATATATATATATATATATATATATATATATAAACAGTAGAAAAAAAATATATATGCACACACATATTTGAAAAGCCTAGTAAAATAAAATGAGTAATGAAAAAAAAACTATCATTCCTATCTGCATTTTATTGCGTTTGTCCCATAGATTGTGTTTGGCCTAAAGCTAATGCTGGTCTGTAAACATAATACTGTTGAGCTGTAAACATTCTTTAACATTACAGAGGTGCAGTGGTTCAGACTGACCACTGGGCTGTATTCAGCATGGTGATGGCTGTAGGATAAAAGCTGTTCCTTAGCCTGTTAGTTTTGGTTTTTATGGATCTGAACCGTCTGCCTGATGGTAGACGTTCAAACAGAACATGTCCTGGGTGTGACGGGTCCTGAAGGACTCTCTTTGTGTTCCTGAGGCAACAGGAATTGTGAAGTTCTTCAAGTGAGGGGAGAGGACAGTTAACTATCCTCTGAGCGACCTTGATGACCCTGTGGAGCTCTTTTCTCTGTGCAACACTGCAGCTGGAGAACCATGCACAGAGACAGTAGAGCATGATGCTCTCCACCGTGCAGCGGTAGAAGGACACCAGCAGTTTCTCTGGGATGTTGTTCTTCCTCAGAACCCTCAGGAAGTACAGTCTCTGTTGGACCTTCTTCACTACCTCTACAATGTGTTCCCCAGGTCAGGTCCTCGCTGATGGTGACTCCCAGGAAGCGGAAGTCTGAGACCCTCTCCACACAGTCCCCGTTGATGATGAGTGGCTGGATGTTGTCTGCCTTCTTCCTGAAGTCTATGATGAGCTCCTTGGTCTTAGCTGTGTTGAGGAGCAAGTTGTTATTTTTACACCACGCTGTAAGCCGCTCCACCTCATCCCTGTAGGCAGACTCGTCCCCCCAGAGATGAGACCTACAACAATGGTATCGTCTGCAAACTTGACGATGGTGTTGCTGCGGTGAACTGGAATGCAGTCGTGGGTGTAGAGGGTGTAGAGCAGGGGGCTCAGCACGCAGCCCTGTGGTGAGCCAGTGCTGAGGCTGATAGGTGTTGAGTAGTGAGGCCCCACCCTGACCCTCTGAGTGCGATCAGTCAGGAAGTCCTTAATGATAATTATAGTAATGTACTATATGCTGTATTTAATCATAAATTTATTACATCTTTTAGCATTTGGATTCAGTTTCTGTCACTGTAGCGTTACAGAATGACATCTTACCCCACAGTTTTTCACACTTTGTCAGACATGCAAACCTGCTGTATGATGCAATTTTTTCTTCTTTCTTCTATTCTATAAATGTGTCCTGTTTGGGTAATTTGAATTTTAAAAATTACATAATACATGACAGATACTACTTGAACATTTCTAAAATTCTCAATTAACACTCCATATTTTTATATATAAAAATGATTTTCCTTGCTAACATCTGGAACTTGTTGCTGTGAGAAGAGAAAAACCCAGAGTGCACAATAGTAAAACCCTGAAGCTAAAGCAGGGAGTGGAAATCAGAAACTATTAATAATTTAAGGCTACACGAGTTAAGATTACAGCATTAATCAACTCATAAGTCTTTATCAGAAGTGCTTCATGAAAATGTAAAAAAACAAACAAGGAAATAAGATTTATTCCACCTGGTTTTAGTATTAACAGAGACAAAAAGAGATTCTGACATAAATTTCAAAAAGCCGTTTTCCACCAGACCGAGGTGTGAAGGAATTAATAAATTAAGAAACATTTGCACATGCAAATGTGCACGTTTGCTCTCGTACTTGCAATCAGCAGCAATCGTTTCACAGCGCGATCAGACAGGCCCATCCATCTTTATTACTGCAGCTACACACTCCCAGGACTCAGCTATAACACACACGTGAAGACACTTTTTTCTCCTTCCTGTCCTTCCCTCTTCCTCCCGTCATTTTTTCATTTCTGTCCCTGTTTCCTGTTAGATTCTCCTCACAGAGAAGGAGAAGCTGCATATGGTTGAGAGCTGGCAGGGCATTTATCAGATGAACCCATTTTATATGACTGTGAGATGAAAAGTACAGTGACCTCAGCTCATATAATCTAGAGTAATGTGGGCTTATTGAAAAAGGCCAGGGGAAGGTCGTCTCACTGAAACAGACAAACATCCTTTAGCTCTGCTGCTGCTATATTGTGCATTATGCAGGGAAATACAGAAAGTCTCCCCTCCAGTGAGAGAGAGAGAGAGAGAGAGAGAGAGAGAGAGAGAGAGAGGTGATAATTGGCTTGTTGTGATGTATAGACAGCTGTTAAACCGTGAATATGAGATCAGCTCACTGTGAATGTTGATGTAACCAGAGGGAATTTGAAACACTTATTCTGCTTGAACTTTTTTCTGCAGCGATGGTTGCAAAAAAAAAAAAAAGTCACTAGTTGTGTGTTTATTCTCATTTTAAAAATGTTTCTCACTTGTCCTGACAGGTACAGAGTGGAAATTTAGTCAGTGCTGCTGTAACAAAAAACTTGAATTCACCACAGTACAAGTAACAGTACACTATAGTTCAGATCTTTTAAAGTTAAGTTCTGTGGAAAGTTTATGAATAATTAACATCTTACTTGTTGTACACACGTCTTTGAATAACCTCATTTAGGAGAAATATAGATTAATACATGAATTAAGTATGTGTGTCTAAAAAAGCTAGATGTAAGAACTTGTTTGTGTTTTTATCAAGTCCAAAGTTGATCAGTAGTCATCTGAGCATATAAGGTGAGTGTATATTTCTTGAAAGTTATCGGCAATGTGCTGTGAAATTCTTGCCAGAAGTTCATTTATGTACAACTTCATTCTCTTTTCTTTCTCAAGATAGGTCTATTCAGACATTTTGACTTGCAAGAGAAGGTAAAACACAGGTCTATTAATGAGGGCTGCATTCCATTTAGAAGATCTGCTTAAACAGTTTAACAAAACAACAAAAAATCAGAATGGAATGCAGCCTTTGTTCATACACATGTGCTCCTCCACTTAGTCTGCTGTGAAACAGGCTTTTGTTCTTTACTGTATTGAAGCTTATTTCCTAGTTTTTGTGGTCACTCTGAATAAATGTGGTGGTCTTCCTGTTTTAGTGCTTTATATTTGTTTGCAGTTCAAATGTGTACAGCTGTGAGTCGGTAAAATCATTAGCCCTTCAAAAAGCATCATATCCTCTGGATATAGGCTACAGGGATTTTAATGATGGCTGGGATAACACAGAAACTAAGGGCAACATACCAGTTCAACAGATTACATCACTGACATTTTTCAATAACACTCACTTCGATAGCTATGCTCCTACGACTCATTAATAGCTTCAGTAACAGTTGTGATTTGAAACTATCTTGAAACCATGCATAAAAATCAGGACTACATCTGTCCTAAAACAACTCCAGTCTCAGTTCTATTTTATGGACCTTTACATCACAGCAAATTTCACATTACACGGTTAGAATTCCATGTTTACTATAAAGCATGGATTAGCATAGCATAAAGAGCAGCTAGCTTGAGCACTTTGGGTGCAGCCTGACCATTTCCAACTGGAATATCACAATATTTCTGCTGGAATAACCAAGTGATATGAACTGATGGTAATATAAAACAAACAAACACAAAGAGTTGATCCTCTATAAAGAAGAACAACATTGAAATTTACTTATCTATAAGTATCAAAAATAGCTTGTAATAAGTTCATGTTTTCTGCCACATACACTAAAATTAATTTAACATGACATTGCCACATATTAGGATTTCATTGTGTATTTCTTTTATTGCTGTAAATGTGTATAAATATTGTGTTTAAAATGTCTGACAGAAACGGTAAGAGTGTAAATGTGTTCAAAGACAAAGAGACCCACTCCACAGACAGCTCTCTATCTCAACTGTTAGACAAACTGTTATTTATTTCTTTAATCAAAAATATTAGCCAATACTTTACTCCATAGGTTCTCACAGGACAATAATACATACCTTTTAAACAGTCGATACATTCATTAGGAGGAACAGATTTAATAATGCAAGCCTGTACAGTCAAGAAAATAAAAGTCTTGAAATGTGAAGAGAAATAAAAGACAGCTCAAAAAGAAAACTGTAGAAACTCACAATCTGATAAAATGCCAACAAAAATGCTCAAAGCTTCATTTGTACATTCATTATATATTATTACAATACTGCGCTGTATCGTGACTAATTATAAATACAGAGTTGGTTTATACATTACTACTCCAATGGCACAAATCATTTTAAAGCTTCTTTCTAGACAAACGTTATATGTGCACGCATTCGTTCAGCTTGGTCTCACAAAGATACACACACACACACACACACACACATGCACGCACGCACATACGCACGCACACACACACACACACATGCACGCACGCACACACGCACGCACACACACACACACACACACATGCATGCACGCACACACGCACGCACGCACGCACGCAGGCACACACAATATAGAGCTGAGCTACAGAGGGAGAAAGAGAAAGAGAGACAGAGAGGAAACCAAGCAGAGGAGGATGTGTAGGAGAGAAAATATAATTTTCTCCTCTGATTGATTTATGCTCGGTTATCTTTTTAATATCAGGCTGAAAAAAATATAGATCCCAGGTTTTTGCTTCATAATGGGAAATAATTCTTGGCAATAACCTCAGACTGGAAAGGAAGGGACACCCGCACGTGACACTTGTTTTGGTTTCCCGGCATGTCTGCCTCCGTCCACGGTGTTCATGGCAATAGGGTGCAGGTCCCATACAAATGTCACATTAACATAGACCAAACACCCGGGTTGAACATTGGGAAATGAATGTCATGGCAACACAGATTTGGCAAAAGCTCCTCAGGTTGAAGCAAATATAAATATATATACATTGTTTTTTGCTAATTTACTCTCCTAATGATCACAACCTGCTCATTAAGCTTCACTGATTAGATTCAAAGCACACATTTTCATGTCATTACATTCAGCCGTTGTGACGAAGGGGGAGGTTAAAGAGCTCACTGAGTGATTATTGGTTATTGACCCCCTTGGCCATTCATCTCCATTAAATAATGCACAAAAGCCACTATCTTCCCCTCATGGTCTTCAATTACGTGCATCAATTTTCTCACGACAAAACACAGAGTAATGTCATTAGTACACACATAGCATGAAAGACTCCATGGCAATCAGTGAAGGATGGAAGAGGACACTTGAGAAATTAACTTTGAGCAACTGCTTTTGACATAAAGTGCAGGAAAAGAAGGATGAGAGGGAGGAGCGAAGGAGGCGAGGAACAGGTGGCAATCGGCAATCCCTCATCCAGTTCAGGATTCTGGAGAGAATCAATTTGTGTTCAACAAAGAAACATAAATGAAGAGTGGAGGAACCAGTAAAGTGTGGGAGGCTGGAGTATCAGGTGTACTGTAGCTGAAGAGACTGAAAGCTGCGAAAAATCCAACATCTGGATCAGTAACAGGTGGGATCTGTCAAAAAAACAAAACTTTTCCTCAAGTACTCTAAATAATTTTTTGTATTTGTACAATTTCCCTTTTTCTTAGTGTTATGATGTTTGCCAATAAACAATTACATTTGTTTATTTGCTGAGATCTTTCACTTCATTTGCAATCAATTTGAACACAAACTGAGATGCTGTGAGTGAACTAGTGTCCAGCTATCTAATCAACACTTATACTAGCCTCTAAATCAAGAATAGTTTCATATCTGAGCTCTGGAAGGTACATTTAAGAATCCTATTATATGCATTACATATGCAACACATTTTATTAGATTTTTTAAAATGAATTTTGCAAGTTTAGGTGGGTAATTCCACTTAATATGCATATACTGTTTCTCATTTTTATGATTTTTTTTTTAACCACCTGCACTCATATAAACCAAACTGGACCTGACAATTTAATACAATAAATAAATAAATAAATAAATAAATAATAAATATAAAAAGCCATGTGCCTAGCCCTCAATAACGATGAAATATTTTCACATTTCAGCTCACTTGCTAACAAAGATGGCACAGAAACTGTAAATATTGGTGCATTTCTTCTCAAACTTACACAATATATAAGGTTTGTGTAATTTAATTTATAAATGTTTTTTCACTACTGACATTTCTGAGGGTTTTTTTGTGGTTTGGCCAGATTTCAATTCAGTCAGAACGAATCTCTTTTTCTCTAAACTGATGTTGTTCAAAGAGCTATCTACAGCATTAGCTCATAACCTTCTGTCCCATTTCAAAACAGAATAGTTTATATTTAAACCTCATTAAATAAAGAAACTAAAACAATACCTCAAATAATTCTGATAATCTGCTATATTTGTTTTAGAATCTTCATATCTTAGCAGTAAAGCCAATACACTTTAAAAAATTGGCAAATTTCCAGCTGCATTTAACTTATGTGCAATTGGTGCTGTGGTCAGGAAAAGATATCAACATAAAAGCAGCACCCATCAGAGGATATCAGACGTTTGAATGTCAGACTAAAGTTTGCAGGGAACAACCTTGTCTACTGAGACAGACACACCTCAAATTCATCAGTTTAAAGCCTCAGAAAAAAGCCTGATGTGTCTGATCTCTTCAGACAGGTTTTAGCTGAAATCTGCCCTTTAGTGCAGCTTCATTCTCACTAGATAGATGAACCCTGCTAATGCCCCATGGTGTCTACAGAATGAATGTGCATTGATCTCAGTGTGCGCTGTCTGTCGCAGCGTGAGATACGTCTGCGTGTGATTTCATTTATGTCTTTTTACCGAGCAGCAGTGACACAGGGTCGATGTATGTGACTGTGTTTCGGTGTAAAATGTTACAGAAACACCAGCAGCCCTCAGCAGAGTGAAAAGAGCTGAAATGTGTTACTGTGGCCCCGAAACAATACTCACCAATTCAAAACAGAAAAAAAATCAATTAAAAAAAAGGTCAGCTAAAGGGAATGAAGGAAAAAAAAACAAAGGAAGAAAGAACTTTTTTTTTCATTTTCTTTTTACATTTATTTATATTTAAAAGGTGTCATTGGGAATGTGTAGGGTTGCTTTAATAGTCTATTTTTATGAATTTATTGAGACAAAACTGATACAAATATAGCCAATGGGTTAAAAAATTTTATATTTTCACATTCTATTTCATATTGGACTGTATCATATCGTATCATATCGTATCATATCATATCGTATCGTATCGCATCATACCGTATCATATCATATCACATCGTATCATATCGTATCGTATCATATCAAATCGTATTGTATCATATTAGATTATAATGTACTGTAATGTAGTGTCTTGTATTATATTATTTTTTAAAGTATCGCTTCATACTGTATGGTATTGAATATTGGTGTCTTCATCTTCACTCTGTTTCATATTCTTTTATAAAACTAAAGGGTTAAAGACATCTTCAGTTACATTCATTTTATTCATCTTAATAATGGCTAACAGTAAGTCATCAGGGACCATTAATAGTTAAAGAGGACTATCTCCTAGAAGCAGAAATTTCCTCATTCTAACAATGGGAACATGATTACTAGCCTAATGACACCTCGGTGCCACACCAACTCCAGCTCGTATTTTTTGTCTTGGATTTTTGCAAAGCTACGATAACAGTCAAGTCTACCATGAATAAATATTTCACCAACAATAAGCAGAGATCCTACTACAATTTGTGAGACTGGACATGAGTTTACTTGTTTTTTTATTATGAGTGTCAACTTGTAGGTGACCCAAGCTACTAAAAAACAAGCTCAGCACACACATGAGGAAAGTCACAGAGTTGTTCGTTTTATGAGAGCCTCATTTAACACGCCTTTGAAATGCCTCTGCATATTAAACTGGAAATGATCGAGGTTTTTACATTTATTGGAGGCCGTGGGCAGAGGACACATTATCAATGACTCTGACCGAGATGTGCAGTGGTCAGACTGGATCTCTGCTTTCGCGATGTTCTAAGCTCTTCATCATTAAGAGCAGTGAGGAGCATTTATGGCTAAACTATGTGATGCTTCACCAGACACTGGCTCATAATCTCTGGTAGAGGATGGTGGTACTATGCTTCATCTGTCACCTACAGCAGAAGTTTTCTTTTCTTTTTTGCATGGAGGGAAAAATCAGCACCTATTTGATGCTGTTGGCTGCTTTATGAAAACTGTTATCGAACATGAGAGGTGTTGTCATTTTCCGCCGTGCATCTGATGTTTACTGTTGCGTCTTGTAAGCCCACCACTTTATTATCGCTGACAGCTGGATTAACTGTCTCTTGTGCTCTCTGGGCGTGTTGACATTTTTTTCAAGACTTAACGACTCCCATATGGGCAATGCTAGTTGCCTCAGAGACAAAGCCTTAATGTGCTCCCAGAAGATTGACAGCTGGGGCTGCTGGTGGTGGCTCTGGACTCAAGAAGAGATGCAAATAGGCTTCCCATTTTTATCGTACTGGTACACCAGCATCTTGATGCAGTGGGAGTTAGCTGGCGAGATCCAGGGGCTGCTTGTGATGGAGAAATTGTGGCTGGCGTAAAATGATGGTGGCTCCTTCCGGCAGTGGACAAGAGCTCGCAGCACATTGGCTGCCATGCCCCGGAATCGCTTGCTGATGAAGCAGTAGAGAAAGAAGTTGACGCCAGTATTGAGCAGCGCGAGCATGTTTGCCATATCCGTGAGCATGTGCAGCAGACGGCCAGCGCTTTGTGAAGCAGGTGGAGATGAATAGAAGTGGTAGAGGATCATGAGGGTGCGCGGTGCCCATAAAACTGCAAACACAGAGGTGATGGCGAGGAGAATGGCGGTGGTTTTCCCGGTCGAGTATCCACGCAGTCTGAAGCAGTTGCGACGTTTGCGAAGTTTCCGGACAATGATGGCATTGAGGGAGAAGAAAACAGTGCAGGGCAGGAGGTAGACGGTGGCACAGTGCGCCCACACCAGGACATGTTGGGCCACTGTTCTCCTGTCACTCTCTTCTTCTCCTCCTCCTCCTCCTTCATCAGCATTGCCAACTCCAGGCAGGCTGTGCCAGAGCTCAGGCCACCAGTAATATGGTGCTGCAGAGATCAAGCACCCAATGTACACAGCAAATATCACCCTGCGTGTTCGGGCCGGGTAGGAGACCGTGTGGTAGCGAAGTGGGTGGCAAACAGCAATGTAGCGGTCAATAGTGAGAGGCACAGTTATCCAGATGGAGGTGTGGATGGAGGAGAATTCCAGAACTTGTATGGCACTGTTTAATGATGGCGGCAGCGGTGAGGCTAAAATAAAATCCTCCAATATGAAGTCAACAAAAACGATGAGGAGCAGCACTAGGATGTCGGCGGCGGCCAGGGCCAGGAGATAGTTGTAGGAGGACTTCTGACGACGCAGCACCAGCTGGGACAGGATAACCACTGTCAGGATGTTAGCTAGAAGATGGATGGATGTAGGAAGGTGGTTTAAAAAGTAGATGGGCATAGGAAAAGGGAAAATGATGGGGAAGTGTGGGGAAAGTGGTAGAGAAATAGGCACAGGTTAGGGCAGAAAGGGAAACAGAGAGATTGAGTGTTAGTGGAGTCTGTTGATTGAAACAGCCAGCAATAAACAAGATGCAATATAAAAGCAGTTCACAGCAACAGTTACGCTGCAGACAAAGGATGTAGTGCAGGCACAAACACAAGCTACATCAAGGGAAAAAATGCACAAAAAAATACAAGGTCGAAAGATCGTAAATTGGATGGAACTCTTTCTGCGTGATCAACAGTTTAAGAGCATGCAAAGTGAACACAATGCAGAAAAGATACAAGAAAAATGTAGTTCTGTCATTATTCCCCTGACAATAATCCGCTCATCATTATTGCTCCCCTTTCTTCTTTCCTCATTGACACCTGCTGTGTAATTCCAGCAGCACCTGCCTTTCCCTTTGGCCAAATTGTTATCTCTAATCAGGAGTAAAGTCACAACAAAACACACGAGGGCAACATGCAGCATCACAGCCTTGGCTCTACTGTCTGCCATCCTGCCGCCAGCAATTTAGCTCCTGGAACAAAGTACAAGGACAGCCCATCTTTCCCTGTCTGCCTCTCTTTGTCAGCCTCTGCCCCATATGCATCGTGATGCTACTCATTAATGGTGCCATCTATCTCCTGCAATTTATTTATTCTGGCTTTGTTTCATGGGGCTGATAAATACCCTTGGAAAAGACCTAAATTTTACAAGAAAGGAAAAAGGTAGCCATGTTGTCCTACAAGTAATTTATCTTATTGCACAGCATCAAGGTTGAATTCTATTTCCTAGTGTTTAACCCTTAATTAAAAGTTGCAAAGAGTAGTGATTAAAATATTCTACTGCAACATGGATAAACTCTTCAGAAAGATAATACCTGTTAGTTACCTGCATAAAATCAGTTTTTAGGCATCAAATAACTCGTATTAGAATAAATGGTACCAGAAGTATCTGAGGTGTATTTTACTTTTTAGTCAGGACAAAGCCCATTTGTTTGCATGCAAACTTGTACTCCAACCAGCCTGTAGAGAGCATTTTGGTTTCATCTTCTACAAAACTTTTGTCTATTTATTATACATTTACAAAATATATGATATTTACAAAAATAAAATATTGGCAAGAGAGGGGAACAACTTTGGTTCCCACGGTTACTGCAACTTGTCTGTTTTTCTAAAATTACAAAGTGCAATTACAAGTGCTCTAAGCCACTGAAAACAAATTAAAATAGTTTTTTTCTTATCTAAAATTCCACCATTATGGAATATTTTATAAAATCACAAAAACTATTCAGAGAACCACACGCTTCTCAGGGTTTTTATATTTTAAATAGTTTTCGTCAAGGATTTTTGAAATTTAAGTTTAAAAAAGTTTGTCCTGGATTTATTTTGTGCAGTTTTTCCCATCAGATTCAGTTTTTAAATGTTTATTTGTGTTTCCTGGTTAGTTTCTGTTAGCCTCGCTTCCTGCTCTGTCCTTGTCCTTTTAACTCTTTTCTAAACATGCACAAATTCATTCAACTGCATAAAGAACATTGGATTTCTCAGGCTAATTGACTTTTGCAGAGTTATAAAAGTTAATTTGCAACTTTTAACTCTGGAATCATCTGTAAACATTCATTTGCAATTCAACTCAACGCTTTTTCCTTTTTAATTCAATATGAACAGCAGTGAATCTATGCTTAGTTTGTTGAGGCTAAGCAGCAACCTGCTGGCACAGCTTGGAGATGTGTCCAGTCTGTCACAGCAAACAAGAAGCTTTCTGACATTGCAATGCAGCTTTGGAGACATTAATTCAGTTAGCTGCCCATCACTGTACATGCAGCATGTGTGATCGTGTCTCTCTTTGCAATAATAGATCTGGGATTGGATTAAATATGGCAGCTTGGAGTCCAGGACATCACACTTCACAGCCCCAGCCGCTAACAAGTGATTGCAAATTACAAAGCTGGCTCTGGATAATGACTATAGATGTGCTTGCAAGACACTCACACACACAGACACTCACATTAATAAATGTTTGACTCTGAACGTGTACACACAAGCAGATCATTAGCGATACCCCAATTCATTAGTGTCCAATCCATCAATAACTACAAATGAGACATCATAGAAGCCAACCAATATCTGTGCACATGTAGGTCTGCTCCGTCCGCTATTTTCTAAATTTGACCAAAACTATAACTTCATTATTTCTAAATATAAGAAGATAGTTAAAATTCTGTCATAAAAGAAAGTGAAGGATATGTGTTCCTTCAAAGAACACCAGTTTTAGTGTTAATTTGCATGTGTTTTTGTAGGGTTGCTCACTGCAACGTTCTCTCTGCTGATCAAACACCTCGAAGGACGTGTCACTTCCCAGAAAGCTCCTCCAGATGAGTGTCAAGAGACTCACTGCTGCCTCTGTCCTGGTTAATCCAACATGAGAGGTCTTATCGGTGTGTGTTTCTAAAGGAGGAGAGTTTGCTGCTAATTACATTACGCTACAAATCCACACCAAGCCTCTCTCGGCCAGTAGAAGCAGAAAAGTGACATAAAATGGAAAATGTGAGATGTTTACGATCCCTGGCTGAGTGTTCGTCTGTTTGGGCTGAAGTAAAGCCCTCTACAGATGAACAAAGGGATCTGTGGTCAGCCTGACATTCCCATTTAGCTGTATAGTGTGTTGCCTATCCATTTCAATTGATTCCTCCTTTATATATATATATATATTGTCTCTAGAGTGGGATAGATCAGCTTGGTACATCCAAGGCTCATCTCAGCGGGGAAGGCCAATGTGGAGAAGGGTGCACACAAATTAAATGCACGCACGCACGCACACACGCACACACACACACACACACATAAAGGAGTGCAAACCTTTGCTTCTTGCTGCAAAACTAGGCCATGATTGTTGGTGAAAATTTGCAAACAGCATTCTTGATAGAGTTTATGAGGGTTCAAATTTTCCACACTGGAAGTTTGAACAAATTTATCAGAAATCAACTTAATTAGAAAGTGTGAGAGAAGACATGCAACTCTGGGACAGTTTTGTGACAAAATTCAGAATAAAATGAAATAGATTGCAGGCAAACTGAGGAAATTTGTGAATAAATTGTGTGACAGCAGAAAAGTAAGGGAGATGAAGAGGCCCACAGTGTTGTTTCGATCAAATTTAACATAAAGAAAATGCTGAAGCTGATCATTTTTCAAGGCAGTGAAACACTAGAGCAGCAGAACTGCCTGAACTCAGATAGTGAGAGAAATTATCTTTTCAACAGATCAGAGCTGATCAGTATGCACACAGACATCAGCATGTCTGAAGTGGAGCTCTGTATCAGAGGAAAGTACAGCTTGTCTGAACTGGATCACTGCTTTTGAGGAGCGTGCGTCTTGACCTGAGATCCTGATATGACCGTAGCTGTACTCTAAATTACAAATCTGATCTAAATAGTGGAGCTGTCAATAAACCTGAAATTTTCACCACAAATTGAAATTTTGATGCACATCTATCGCAAAATGTTTAGATATAAGACCTATTGTAAAAGTGTCATAGCTCAGATAGATTCCAATTAAAAATGTACAAAGTTTTCACAAAGTTTCATCTCCCAACAGGTTGCTATCAGTCACAGTAGATTATTTTATGTCTCCATCTAAGACAGGAATATTTCTGTGCTTGTGAATTTGTGTCTGGTGGTTTTGAGAATCCCGTTTGTGTTTTTGTGTGGGTGGGAGTGCTTTTGTGTCTCCTCTACCCCTGCTGCTTCTATAATATAGGAAGGGCTAAGGCCATTGATGTTGTTTAGCAGCTAAACGAGAAGGCACAGCGTGCTCCCTGAGGTGTGTAACGAAGCTGACTCATCCCGCCGTTACAGGCATGTGTTCAGACGGGTCATCGGCAAACCACCGCACACTTTAACCCCCACAAATCCTGGCTTGGACTCCCTCATGAGCCCAATTTAAAAAAGAACACAGTACAAAAATATATATATATTTCAGGAGTTAAATTGAGCAAAGGAGGGATATGAGGGTTCAGGTTTTTGACAGCCTGGAGGTTAATAAGAGGAGAAGACAGGGATAATGAAGTAGGAAAGTGGTCTGATGAAGGTCACAAATTAAAAAAAGAGAGATGATGAAGAGAAAATGAAGGGAAGGACTATAAGAGGAAGACTGAACAAGACAGATAGAGAGAAGAGGGCAGTCAGGAGGGAAGGAGGGGAGACAGAGAGGGGTGAATATCAAAGCTTTCTTCAAAGGTCACAGGCACTTTGTTCCTGATGACAACCATTTCCCCCTTTGTCTTCTCCTAAGTGTCAGACTAAACATAAAGCAGGGCAATCTTTTCATTCTCCAGAGCAAAAACCAGGGGCACACACTCAAGCCATAAAAACACACATTCGATATTTGAAAAAGTGGCTAGCGTTTATTTTTACTGAGTCAGGTGCAAAAGGAACAATGTGAGGGAAGCACGTTTTATTTTGTGGGTAAGTTTGAATTGCAGGCTGGGTGTTATAAATGAAAGAATGTGCAAAAAGAGATACGTATGTTGATGATTAAAAAAACTACAAGGAAACTGAAGACAAAAACAAGTGACATAAGGAGGTAAAACAGAAAATGGATAGAAGATGATTAAAAAGAGCCCAGATCAGCTTCATAAGCCTGAAACTATTGTTGAACAAACAGGCGATTCAGTGAGTTGTGTTTTAAACAGCAGTGACAGTGTTTTGTTGTCAGCTGGTCTAACAAAGTCAGCTCTGTCACGGCACAACTTTGATTTATTGTCTCAAACAACACCTCCCTCCTCTCCTCTTGTGCCCTCTCTGACTTATCTCCACCATCGCCTCCCTGTTCCGTCCTTTAAAAAGAAACTGCAGACTGAGGACAAACCACAATTTTCAACTTTCTTCTATAAGTTGGACTCTTTCCTCGATCTGATTACCATTTCATCTAGTTGACTAATCTTAAAGTCAGCTTTTAGAGCGATAATATCTGTTAACAAGACACCGTCCCACCAAAGACGCTACGCGGTTGATCGACAGATCAATAGTTCAAACTGAAAATCGATGGAGCCCATCTCTTCATTAAGTAGCAGCTGACACTTGGCCTACGCTGCAGCTCGGAAGAAGAAGTGGTTCTTAACGCTGAGCATTCCCGACCTGCTCCCCTTGAGCGGGCGGATAATGGACGTGGGAGGAGACGTTGTCCAACGTGGGCGAGTCAGAATCCCGTCTGAGTTAAAGGAAAGGTACAGACTGTACATTTTTTGTCTGTTGTTTTAAATAATTGTTTGATTATGGGATGCTGGTTTTTATTTTATTTCCTCTTTGTGTGTGTGTGTGTGTGTGTGTGTTTGAGAAGTCCATTTCCTTCTGTTTTTATATGTTTAACCATCCTCTTCATTCTTTTCCATTTTTCATCACAAGAAAAAGGAGGTAAAAGGATGAGAGAAGGACCCCGATTCTGCCCCATGACCCTCTCAAACATCCTCTCTTTTTTCTAACTTTCAGATAATTAATTTATGACTCAATGCGATTATGGTGAGGCATAATTAAACCGAAGAAAAAAAATCCATCTTTATCCCCTTATAATGTCGTTGCTAATTCTATGCATAGCAAGTCTAATTAGTTCACCCATAACTGAGTAAATCATCAGTTTTTTTGAGTAAAATGTGTTGTCTCTGATGACTAACTGAACAAACTTTACAACTCGTTAATGCAGCAGGATTTATGTAATCCACAGAGCAGAGAGTGAACTCTCAGTGACGTTAACAAGTTTTGCAAATGATTTAAATGCAGACATCAGTGAATGTATTTGGCCTTCTTTATAAAACGTGTTTTCAGGTTAAACCTTCATAAAGAGATTATGTGGAGAAATGTTCGAGCTGATTGTCAAACCTTCAGAGTTTCTACTTTTATCGCACAGCGTTGCTAATCAGCTAATGGCCTCTCATCATACAGATTGTGTCTGAGTGCTTTGAGACGTGGTGCACGACCAAAAGAGCACGTCTGTAATCCCAACCTGTCAGAGGCTGAGGCCAACTCCTGCCTGCACATGTCTCAGACGGGCAGAAACAAAAACAGCCAGCGCGAGTTAGCAGTTAATTAAAAATGTGGCAATTAGTTTCAGCTCTCTCGTCCGTGCTCCCCCACTCAAGGCTCAGAGGTGCTACTTTTGCTGTTATTCTCTCTTCCTATTAACACAGATCTCCCTCCTTCATCCTCTCTGCCCTTTTCTTACTTCAATCCGGCCTGTTAATCCAATTCTAGCAGTTCAACATTTCCTCGGGTCACACTTTTGGCTGCCACTTGACTTCCTTACACCCCCTCTCTCATCACCTCCTTAAATCAGAGCTCTTGATGTGACCCTCATCTCCCTGCCGCTTGCAGGTCAAAGAGTCAACGCCTCAAAGTATGAGAGAGCACCCTGTTGCTGCTAACTGATGAATCACCTGCTGATAATCCAAATTATGTCCTCCTATCTGTCAGGAGTTTTTAATATGTGCGAGTCTGTAGGTCACGCCGCTTCTCCTCACACATGCTGCTCCCATGAAACATTCATGATTCAGCTTGAGCGGAACAAGCTGTGTCATAATGATTGAACAAGTCACTGCCGCAAAGTATCAGCTCTCGCCTGTTGTAAGATCGCCTCATGATCTCAGGTTCTGTTTGCTCAGTGATTAAACAAACAGCCTCGATCCCATTTGTAAAGACAGCTCAGCAGCAGCAGAGTCAAAGAAACAACGGCGGGGTAAATTGCTCCTTGCCGTCCAGGAGAAATAATTAGGGCACGGTTTGATAGGAAAGAAAGACTTTAGCTTTTACAGGACAGCAAATCTCAAAAGCAACTGCAGTCTTGGCACACAAAGAGCTTCACTTTGAATTGCAGATTTGTGTTCTGAACCCAGAACAGCTTTGATAGGGTCTCACTTTTAATCTTTATCAGGAAAAACAGTAATCAGATCTGAAGGAGATTTAGACACCCTAAGGATTAGAACAAAAAGAACAAAATTGTCTGCATACATGCAAAAACAGAGTTAATATTAAGTTAAAATATCTCAGCGCAGCACAAATACTAGTTGGATTAATCGGCTTTTAGCTTTTTTTATGATAAAATTCCACTTTTTGGTATGGAATTGTCCAGAAGGCTTGCAGCTCGATCTCTGATTAGGCGTCAGGAGATTTCCTCATTTGTTTGACCTCCAGATTTTTCTGTCTGTCTTTTTGTTTCACACAGCTAAACACACACACACACACACACACACACACACACACACACACACCACTTTGCTTCCCTGTGTGAGAGCAGGTCTGTGCTCATAGATCACGCAGTGGGGCAGAGGCAGTAAACGAGTCCGACGGTGACTGTGAATGGACAAATCATTCAATCGTGAAGGCAGACATGTTATTGGATCGTGTCATTGCAAAAAAGAGCCACGAAACGCATATCTGTCCTAGAGGTCAAGCCACGATCGCTACTCACAAAACTTTTCATGCATCTGCACCCATGAGATCTGAGATAAAAGTGTTTCAATGCTTATTCTCCACTTTATTTAGTTTCAGTTTTTCTTCTTTAGATGTAGAAATAAAAATGCATGAATTACTCCAGCCATGCACAAGCAGAGACAAATATACACAAAGTGTTTATGCATGCATAAGTGACAGCCACAAGGTCAGGATGACAAATCAACAGGATTTGTGCATGACACTCAAGAGCAGCAGAGCAAGAGACACCTACACAGTCCAGCAAACAAGTGCACAACGAATCAAAATGCAAACCGGTGCAGCAGGTTCCAAACACAACATGTGCAGAATGACACAGAATGAGTCGTGCATGTGAACAGGACTACATCTCCTACCCGGCAGGCCGAGGCAGAGCAGGACGCTGTAGTAGATGACAGGCAGAGGTCCGAGAGGGCATCCCTGGGCGACCTCGGAGGGATCCTGCCCCGAGCTCCAGCTGCTCCCATTAGAAGGGAAAACTGGGAAGATGTGACTGTGCTCCATGGTTCCTTTCTTGTGTCCTCTTCCTCAGCTGAGCTCAGTGTCAAGAAGTCTGGCCACGCGATCAAACCATAGCCGGTTTGAGCAAGAGGGTGGTCTGTCCTTGTGTGACAATCAACACAAGCATGTGTGCACGCTCAAGACAAGCAAGGCTGAGTGCGAGAGATGGAGGAGGGAGAGACGACACAACGAGGAGAGGCGAGAAATGATGTGTGTTAGTAGGTGATGAAGAGGAAGGCGGCGAGAAGAGCGGGGAGAGGGAGGCATGAGGAGGTGAGTGTGAAGGTAGAGGAGGTGAGGGGAGGATGCTGCATGAGTGTGCAAGCCGGGGGGGAATGGGAAGTGAGTCGAGAGCACGGCAGGGGGAGGAGGAAAGGGGAGGAGAGAGAGGGAGTGAATTAGGAAAGGGGAGGAGGAGAGATGGAGTGGAAGCTGCAGGTGGGAGGCTGAGGGACGGAGGATGGATGTTGAGAGAGGTGTTTGAGGAGCGAGACACAAAGAGAGATAATAAAACTGATGGAGGGACAGATGTGATGGATGAGAGAAGATAAAAGGAGGGTTAAGTTGACTGGAAGAGGACAGAGGGCACATTGTTTGTTTTCTGTCATTGTATCTCTGTTGTTCACGAGTCTTTCTACAATTGATTGATTGCATATTTAGTTACCCGGCAGTTGCTGTTGATCACAAGATTGTCTGTATAAACATCTAGGAACACGCCTCTTAGGCTGTGCATGTGAGCGGACACGTGAGCGCTGTGGCAGATGTGGTTGGGATTGGCTGCTCGGTATAATTTGTCATGCAGCGTGAAGAAACCGAACATCCAACCCTAATGTGTTAATGAACTCCAGCCTGACAATAAAAACCAACAATCCGAAGACATGTTCAAATGTGAAAAAATACAATTTTCTCTAATAGCTCCTTTCACATTTATTTAATAAGAATTTACACACATCTACATTTGTTATGTCAAAACCAAACAGAGCAGTAAGGGTCAACAGCAGCTGTGCTCCCCGGCTTTATGCCACAGGTGGACCGTGACCTAAAACAATCAGTCGGTTTAAACAATCCTCCATAACGTCTGATTTAAATCCGTCTGACTCAGTATTTCACCGTATCGACTGATACGCTGCTGCAGAACAGAATTCATGCCCTTCTTTCCTCATTGTGTCCTATAGACCAACTTCAGTCATTATTGCATTGTGCAGACATTTGAGAAAGATTTCATTTAGTGCTTCCTTACTCAGTGTGTTTTGGCCTGCAGCACAGAATCTATAGAATTGGTTGGTGAGGCTGCAAACTCACTTAAAAAGTGAATGATGCTGAGTTTGAGGCGAAAATCCACTTTCTGCTGCAAATCTGCAAAGTGCAAAAAGAGAAATGGTATTTCTACTTTCTCTATGGCAAACATCCATCCGTCCAAACTTTGCTTCTAAACTCAACTCAAACTTTATTTATTTAGACACTTTATTAATTTAATAGTACATTAGAGTAGCAAACATGTGAATAAAGTTGCAAACACATTTATTTAACATAAAAATACGGTGGGTTGGAGGAGGGGGGCTTGAATTCCTTAAACAGTGCCATGATATCAACTCTACACCTAAAAACAGCATTGAATAGCGTAACATTGTTTTTAGACCAATCCTGGTCCTCGAAGGCCAAAAAAACAACTTTGAGTGGAAGAGGTTTGATTTCTAACCACATCTTTACTTGGGATTTTTTATTTGTCACATCCTGCCTCCATAACTAATTTATGTGCCATATAACTAATTTATTCCTGCCAATGCATAGAACTCATTACTTATTATGTAATGATTTACAGTACAGACTGCCTGAGGCTTTCAGGATTTGCTACTTTGAGCAGAAAGTATGGACATCAAAGCATCAGCCTTGGCATGCACACAGTCCAACGTTATGTCCATTTAGAGAGCTGTCAGCTGTGCCTCCTCAGCACTATCACCACCTAGTCTCCACAGATCCACACGCTGCTTCTATCTGCCGTCTGGGCGAGATACACTATATCATTTAAAAGGTATGAGCTACGATAAGAGCCTGCAGGCAGATAGAATCAAATAGTTTTACACACAAAAAGAGGGAGGAAGAAAGAGGGTTTTTCCTGCAGGAAAATAAGTCACCGTGCAGAACTGTGAAAAGCAAAAAGAGAGGGAAAGGGTTCATCTTTTCACCTGCTTGGAGTTTAATTTATGACATCTTGATCCTTTATGAGCCAGCCACTGTATGAGATGAAGAATTGATCACAGAAACTGTCCAGTAATGAATGGCCTGTACTTGAATTAGATGTGGGAACGAGTGAGTGCAGTGAATGAGGAGTGGAAAGGAGCAATCACATGCTCCTAAATCTTTTCTCCAACATGTGAACAAATGAGCTGCAGGGGACATGGGAAGGGGAGCACAACAATTATGTGTTGAATAAAATATAGCCAGATGACGTGAATTGATCACAGAGAAATGGTGAACAGAGAAAAGTGATTGTTCACGAGGAGCTGGCTGTTAAAGACCCCCACAAGAAAAACACCTGTCTGATGCTTTTAAGGTCTTTTTAGGCTTTAAAGCTGGTTATTATGGAAGTTAGAAATAACAAATAAAAGGAAAAATTATAGTAAATTATCAAAAATATTTAAGGTGTTGTTTTATGATGACAACAGTCAGAATACAGATTGATTTAGGAGGCAATAGAAGCAGGAGATTTAACGTCATAACTTATTAGTGAAATCTATCTTTCCTTCCCTTTGTAATTGTTCATCACCTGTGAGCCCACCACCTGTTTACTAAACAGCTTTCTGAAACTGAGCAAGTGAACAGGAGGAGGAGGAGGTCTGATGCATTCTGGGAAGCTTTGTGGAGGAGTTTCCAGTTAAGAGAGAGAGAGAGAGAGGTTAGAATTGGATTTGTGTCTGTTGTGATAAAGAAAAGATAGATTAAATGCATTTAATTTGAAAAAAAGAAGAAAACGCAGCAGAGCAAGCAACACGAAATGCTTTAGCTCTGAGTATTTCAGAAACTGCTGATCTTCTGGGATTGTTGCACAGGGTTCACAGAGAATGATCCGAAAAAGGGAAAGCATCCTGTGAGCGGCAGTTCTGTGGGCAAAAATGCCTTGTTGATGCCTTGGTTTGAGCTGATAGGAAGGCAACAGTAACTCAAATTACCACTGGTTCTGACCAAGGTCTGCAGAAGAGCATCTCTGAACGCGCAACACATCAAACCTTCAGGTAGATGGGCTACAGCAGCAGAAGACCACACCTGGTGCCACTCCAGTCAGATAAGAACAGGAAACTGAGGCTACAATTCGCACAGGCCCACCAAAACTGGACAACAGAAGATTGTGAAAACGTTGTCTGGTCTGATGAGTCTCCATTTCTGCTGTGACATTCAGATAGTAAGGTCAGAATTTGGCATCAGCAACATGAAAGCATGGATCCATCCTGCCTTGTATCAACGGTTCAGGCTGCTGCTGGTGGTGTAATGGTCTGGGTTAGGAAACATTATCTTGGCACACTTTGGGCCCCTTAGTACCAATTGATCATCTTTGCAACGCCACAGCCTACCTGAGTTTGTTACTGACCATGTCCATCCCTTTATAACCAATCCTACTTCTAGCAGGATAATGAGCCGTGTCATAAAGCTCAGACTGGTTTCTTGAACATGACAAATGAGTTCACTGTACTCAAATGGCCTCCACAGTCACTAGATCTCAATCCAATAGAGCTCCTTTGGGATGTGGTGGAACGGGAGATTGGCATCATGGATGTGCAGCCGACAAATCTGCAGCAATTGTGTGATGCTATCATGTCAATATGGACCAAAATCCTCTGAGGAACGTTTCCAGTACCTTGTTGAGTCTATACCACGAAGGATTAAGGCAGTCCTGAAGGCAAAAGGGGGTCTGACCCAGTACTAGCAAAATGTACCCAATAAAGGGTACATATGAGGGTATTTTTCTTGTAAACTCATCTGAAAAAAAGAAATGTGTCTTTTATCAGGGGTCTAGATGTTCACGTGTTAATAACAAGTGCAACAACTCAAAACTGATGTGATTCTAAATAGCTGAAGCTGCTGCCAGTCTAATTTCAGATTTAGCTGAGCACGTACAGCGAGGATTACGGTACCAGAGCACAGGATAAGTTTTGATACAAACTTAAGCTCAAACGTCTTATATTCAGGGTAATCTCATATTCAGACCAATATGCCAAGTCCTTAATAGAAATCTAAAATCATAATGCTGTAAATAAAATGCAGAGGAAGGAAACATGTTGAATAGTTCATGGGCTGGATGGGTGGGGTCCATCAATCTGCTCTGGTTCTGCATCTGCTGGTGTAAAAGTCTTCTAGATATGATGGTGCAGTGTTTACTATAAATCTGTATTAAAAACATACCTTTTATTTTCATTATCTGAGCCAACAAGGGTCACAATCTAATGCTGCTCAGTAGATTGAAGTGCTCTCCTCTCCTTCCTTTATCACTCTTCACAAGTGATGCAAAACAACATTGAAGGTCTTTTTAAAAAATGCTCTCTCAGGTCTAAATACTTTAAGAGAAACATCTTTAGAAGGAGAGCGTCCACTTGTAAAGTTCCCATGTCATCTATGTGATTTCAGTTTGGTTGGCTGTATAAAAGTTGCCTGTACAATAATGAAATATACATGTAATATAAAGCTAGAGCTTCCTGTCAGTCTACCGTTTTTGCAAATCTGATCTAAAACCATAACTGAGCAGAGATTTCTGATGCAAAAAAAAAAAGACCGGTCACATGATGCAGACTTTGTTGCTACGGCGGTGATTGAAATAGTGTTTCATTGAGGGATGTCATCAACAGCTGCACACTCAGCAAAATGAACAGCACCATTTGTTTGGATCCATTTTTTGTGTCCACAAGATAAGTCATAAATCAATATTCTGCATCCTGTAAGCCTGGATTTGGAAGAGAAAATTATGATGTTGGCTAACTTGTAAATGACTGCATCTGTTAAATGTTCACAGATTGTGTACACCAGTCTGCATTATTGCCGATTCACTGCTGACTGACAAATTAAACAAAAACACAATTCATTCTAATACCAATATGTTATTTATAGAGTCAGTGCAGTGCGGTTTAAAGGTGGTGATAAGCACACACTCACTTCTACAGTTTTATTTATTAGGATATATAATCAAAATTTGTGCTAAAATTGTGACAAAGTTTGTGCTTTTAATTCACACTTTAAAATCACAAAGATTTTTAGTCAAATGAGTTTTCTTTGTGTTCTTTTTGGCCAGTGGAGGTTTTGGCCTTGGACAACTCTCCCATGAATACAATTTTTATATTTACTCAGGTTTTTTTTTTTTTTTTTGTCTGATATTGACATTTGTTTGTTGAGCTGAAACTTCAAAATAATCCCAGAGACTTCAGGAAAAATTACATTCTGTAATCTGACAAGACAAAAGTAGAATTTATTGTATGTGTGTCCTGTTACATCTAAAAATCTAATCTCAGGAAAACATGAACCTAAAAAGACACTATCACTGCTCTTAAAACAAGAGAGGATTGTAGCAAAATATGTTTGAAAAGACAATAGTCTAATTTGGATGGACAAGACCAAAGTTTGACCACAAACCATGGAGTCAAATTTGGAGAAAACCAAAGACAATATATCTCCCACCTGATGGAATTCTAGTTACCGGTATTTGCAACCCTCTCCTGTGCAGCCTGGTGCACTTCCATCAGGAATATCAACCTATTTCTGTCAAATTACCCAATGCAATGTGATATAAATGGTGGTGTAAAGGCTTATAAATTATTAATACACGACTGCGATATTTTTGAGATGGCAGCAATCCAACGTCTTGACCCCACTCAGATTAGCCGTTAGCTTGTAAATCTGGCACTCCCAACAGGAATGTCATAATAATTCTACATGATTAACTGAAAAACATGAGATGAACTGTAAGAACCTCTGCTGCTCCGAGGTTGTGGAACTCCCTCCCTGTCCACTTAAGGGCTCCACAAACTGTGGATGCTTTTAAACAGAACCTAAAAACCTACCTTTTTAGAAAAGCTTTTTGTTAGTTTTATTCTGTAGCCGCCCTTTTTATTTTTTTTAATTTGTTTTACGAGTGTTGACTCAGCTATTTTAACCTTCTCCTCTGTAGCACTTTGAGATTGCAAAATGTAAAGTGCAATATAAGTTAAATTTATTATTATTATTATTATTATTAAGAATGTATAAAATAATGTTTTCGTGTACCACTGTGATATTTTAGATTGGAGATGTTTTATGGCTGAAACAACCCCTTTGTGTCCTCGCTCGGATCATCTGTTGGCTTGTAAATGTGATCAGAATTAAACCGTTAATATCTATCCAGGAGGATATCCGTTGAAAGGGAGTGATCACAATTAACTGAATAGTGAGACAGTTAAGGTAAAAGACGCTGAAAAGATAAAAGATATCAATAATCAAATAATGAGTCCTGTACATCAGTCTAATGCAATCATCGATCACCTCAGAAGCAACTGGCAACGCTTAGGTCAGTGAGTTCACAAAAAATAAGTCATGGACAGACAGAAGAGGCTGACCTAATTATAGTAACAGGCAATCTCAGAGCAGAGAAAAGTGCTCTCAGAGTTAAAAATAAATAATTGAATCAGTTCAATTTGCAGACAATCTGCAACCTCAGGTAATATCTGAGTTTAGGCCAGCTGTACTTGAATAAAACACATAAATGCTCCTGATGATGAGGGAGAAAAACATAAAAACAGGATGTTGATCGAGCAGGTGAGATGCTATGAAGGAAACTAAGAGCAATGTACAGGTAAGTTTAAGCTACAGAAAAACAGCAAAGGCACTCAATGGAAAACCACACTGCTGCAGTGTAATTCTGACACTAGCAACCACTTATAGAGATTAAAAAACAGAAATGAGAAAAAAAAACCTTTAAGATGAGAATGAAAGGCGTCATGGGTTTAAAATATAAATGAATTTCAAATTAAAAACAGGTTTAAAACAAAAGCAACAGGCGGATCTTTATACAGTGGAAGAAATCCCTGACACAATTAAAAGTGAACCTGCACCTGTAAGGAGACGCAGCCAGAATCCTTGGAATGGACTTGAAGCAGGGCCAGTGAAGCCACCCGCAGATGACAATTTCTAGTACAAATCCATACATGTGGTCAGGTGTGCACATAACTGGTACGCCAGTACACATGTGTACCCCAGATATCATGCGCATACCTGATCCCTCTGCCCAAACGTGCCTTTGCAGACCGATGCTGTCATGCAGAACTATGTTTGGGGACTCTCTTTGTTGCTACACATAAGTGTGCGCCACTAATAAGCTTCCCTGGTAGAACTGATGGGTTCATGCTGTAAAGCTCTCTGTCATCATTTAAACAAAACACCATTCTGTTTTAGCCAGCAGCTGAGTGTTGAATAGTGACTACGGGCTTCAAGTGTTACAGGTGCTTTCATGGTCCCGATCTCACAGTCCACCCTCCCCCAAACTGATGCTGATGTGGCAAACATCAGCGCCACGTTCTCCCCTGAGCATCTCAATGAAAATATTGTCTGCACCCCTGCATATGATGTACACACACACACACGCACGCACGCACGCACGCACACAGGTGCTCACAAGGTGTTCACACAAGTATGGATTCAGGGGTCCCCAGACAAACCACGGGACAAACGGGGCAGGACTCTCATTAAATTAGGAAAAACTTTAGAAAAGTTATTTTTCAAAGTTTTTTGAACTTGTGTAGCAGGGTGGGATGTGTTTACAAAGGCAAGGAGATGAAACAGGTGGTTTTAAGATCCTGTTTGTCTCACCTCACTGACAGGCTCCAACTGAAAACAAAATAAACAGAACACAAATTAATCACACAGACTTCCCCCCTACGTCAAGTGCTCTGATAATGTTTGCTCGTCGGGTCCCTCATGGGGTCTGATCCAGCTGATCCACCTGCCATCAGTCCAACTGCACTTGATGTAGCCGAGGCCCACGAGCCACGGCTCTGACTGAGACACCTCTCCCACCTCAGAGGACCAACACTGAATGGGGTCCAGCTGCAGCAGCATCTCTGGTACCATGAAGCACATTAGAGTCACCTCACCTACTGAACCTTTATAGAATAGCCTCTGGGTGATATCCTGACAGCTCATTACTCCTAAACAGGTACAGCTGTGCCAGCAGGGAGCAACCAAATGCTTCACCTGTCACACTTAATCTGTTTAAACATGTAATTTTTGAGTTACATTAAACCTTTAGTTGTTTTTATTCTCCAAATTGTTCTTGAAATAGCTGGTAGACCCCCAACACAAAAACGGGTGATGACATCACTCGATTTGAAGTTTGGTCCGCTCAGAATCTCCGGTCAGAGCAAGTTTCATGTTCAAAGGGAAAAGAAAAAAGACGAAGAGAAGACGAAAATAAGAGGCTGGACTCTAAGGAGGTTTCTTTCTAGGCTTAAGTGCGAGCTCTTCTTGTGCCAGAAGAAAACCGAAAGCCTTCAAAGAGACAGAGCAAATGCTGAAGAGGCGAGAGCAGAGGCTGAGAAAGAGAACTCAGAATCAACAAGACAAGCTGCTGAGCTGAGACAAAAAGTTCTAGAGCTTGAGGAGTTAGTTTCCACATTAAAAAATAGAAGAAGTCACCAGATAAATACAGAGAGGAACAAAAAGTTACAAGAATCTCAGCTGCAGGAAATAATGACACAGCGAGATGAACAGAGGCAAGAGATCAAAAACCTACAGGATGTTCTGGATAAATTACTGTAATCTGTTCATATGATGAGGAAATTATCCAGAAAAACGTTTTGCATAAACAATTTCAGCTAATGGTTAATCAACTGGAAGAGAAGTTGGATCATCAACAAGATCAGTTCAAGAAGCTTCAACAGGACGTGTTGAACAGCATTTGTAGAGAATGTAGGAATCTCACTGGATCCAGAGCAACCTGTT
The DNA here is from genome assembly GCA_006937965.1 of Callopanchax toddi. Classification (NCBI taxonomy): domain Eukaryota; kingdom Metazoa; phylum Chordata; class Actinopteri; order Cyprinodontiformes; family Nothobranchiidae; genus Callopanchax; species Callopanchax toddi. Next base: position 520,888 of record SSNR01000104.1, on the reverse strand, counting down.
GCTGATATGATTGCATTTTCCTTACAGAAGATCAAAGAGTTAATTAGTTCCAATATGGAGAATCTCAAAAGTTTGCATAAGAGGTTAAAAGATAAAGATGATGCTCTATTAAAGGCAGAGCAGAACCTGGAGTCCAGTCAGAAAACCAGTGATAAACTGCATCTTCAGCTTCAGAATGAAACAAAGATTCTAGCTGATCTCAGTTTATGTCTTCAAATAAAAGAGGAACAACTGGAGATGACACAGAAACTACGGGAAGAACTGGTACAGCTGAGGCTAGAAAAACAAATGGAAGCTGTAAAATACAGTAATCAGATCGCCCAGTTGATGGAAACAATCCTGAACCTCGAAGCTGACCTGGACGCTCAGAGAATAGGTCACAACTCTGATATAGAGAAGTTACACATCAAACTCGAACAAAAGGAGGAACAGATTAGGTCTCTGTCGGGAACAAAAACAAAAACAAATTTTCGCACTGCAGGAATAGAGAGATAACTCAAAGTCAAAGTGGATGAACTGACTGAAGAGCTTCGGAAATACCGTGAAACACAGCAATCTCTTCAGGATGAAAAACTGGAGCTTGTGTTTACAAAAATATACAAGCCTCAAAGAATATGTTGCTGAATTGGAAAATGACAAAAGAATGCTGGAAGAAAAGCTTACAGCTCTGCGTAATAATGTGAGGAACGTTAATCATGTAGTACCAGGCACATCCCAGTTCCCACTCCGAGAACAACAGGATGCATTACCTGTCGTAAAGAAACCAATTAATGCAGGGTAACAGCCAATCTCTAGGGCTAAAACTTCTGCTGTATCTAAGAAACCCAACTACACTTATAGAAATAAAAGCCTGGGCCTCTTTTCTTGTTTAGGACTCTCCTCTCAGCCCTCAAACAACCAGAGGAAACCTGCAACCAAAAATACAGATTCAAGGCTGCATTAGGCATCTTCTACAGACTGTCAAAATGTATTAAATAAATATATATATTCACCTTAGTTGGGTAAAGTCAAAGGTGCATCTGCATTTATTTCATATAAATAATGCATTTAGAAATTTCTATAGTTTAAATAGATATTTTTTTCAGCACAAGTAAACACACAACACAAGTAAAGTTTTATTAAACACCGCTGGATTATCAGAACGGCAGAATAAATCATTTAATTATAGGGTTAGGTTACTACTGACTGAAGTTCCTTCTTTTGTTGAAAAGTGAAGCCATAATATTCATTCAAGCTTCTGCCATGTTTTGTGTTTTGGGAACCAGTGTCTGTTTAGGCAGGATCCTGGAAAAATGAATATTTGCACCTGTATCAGCCTGGTGAGCATTATGTGTCAGTACCTAGAATGAGTTGTGTATGTGCAGAATGTCATTTAAGCAAGCAAACAACTTTTAAAAAAGCATAAATCAGGAAAGAAAACAAAGCTGGTATTTTGATACTTTGCATGTGCAGCAGTTACATCTAAGTTTTATAAATCAGATTTATACCACCCTCTCACATGTGTGATATATGTCAGGCAGCAATGTTCTGGCATCATCACATGTTTCTGTATCTGGTTCTAATGGGTTTACTGCGGAGAACAAGGGAAATCCCAAACATGTGAAAAGTCTGTGGGGTTGTTTTTTGTTGTTTTCAGCCAATTCATTTTATTGGAAAGTTGTCAAGCATCAGGTGACATTAATTATGGATGTCTTTTGTGAAGCCTGAGGTGTTTGTTTATGTGTTCCTGTAAAATTGGACCATGATTTGTTGAGGAGCAGGTCAGTGAGGAGGCTGAGCAGTGAGCTTCTCTCTTCTTTCGTGCTACCCACCAATTTAAAGCTGGTACTCTAATAATAATGAGAGGAGTGGGAAGAAAAGGGAACAAGAACGAGAGAGAGTGAGAAAGACAATACGAGGGGTGGAGGATGTTGAATAAAACATAATGAAGATAAAGAGATGGATAGGTGGTTGGGCTTTCCAGCTCCACTGATGGAAAGCGAAACATTTAAAGTGCCTGTGACTCCATATTTAAATCACTTTATATTAAACAGGTGTAATCTTTGATGCCTCTAGATTAGCGTTGCACCATTATAACTCAAAATACGCTGTAATTATTTCCTAACGAGCAACTCAGAGATCAGAAGAAAGCGCCGCCTTCCGGTTCTGCTGGGTTTCTCCTTATTTGGCAGCCTGACACTTCTGCTGCAGCAGGGGGCAGTGTTGTCGCGTGAAAGAGAAACGAAACTGAAACTAAACACTACACGGTCTATGGGCAATGGCGGCGGCACTGCCTCGCTCCAGGTGTCGTGAATGTGCACGTGGGAGGAGAATTGACCATATAAGCAAGTCCGGATCACTATGACCTCATAGCGGGCTGGAGTGAAAAAAACTGTTTGAAACCTGGGTCTGAAATCTGGAAGAGCTTCTCACTGGCTGGACTAGGAGACAGATGGACGCCGTTTTTTGCTCTTTCTGGCAGGTTTAAGGTGAGAACTCAATGTTGCAACATGATAGATAAGTCAGAAAACATGGAAAACCATGTCATGGGCACTTTAAGAAACCTGCATACTCCCATGTATGTGCATATACACAATTTAAACAATTTTATGCAATTATTTTTATAAATATCACCATGTGTAATGTTATGCATCTACTCTACATTAAGTTTGGGTTTAACTTCAAGTCAAAAAGGAAATTAGTCACTTTTACACATCTGTCTGCAGCTTTTCATGCCTGAATGGTTCTCCAACCTCTCACAACGGTCCTGGTTTGGTCTCTCAGGGCTGACCGCTCCAGCTCCCGTCCCCGTCCAGCACCAGGGACCAGCTGGTCTGAACAGGCACTTATTATACTTCTGTTATTAGACTTGGGAAATGGAGACATTTAACATGGCTGCATCTGACACAGAAGCCCCTACGGCCCTGTGTGTAAATTACATTGCTCTCACAAACAATCCTATTAAATTATGACCACTGAGAAGGCACTTTGGTTCTGTAAATGCAGTCCTCATGGCCTAGTTTCAGCAGCACTCATCATTTCGTGTGCTTGATCATTGTGGCCGAGAATCGCTAATCAAATTATGATATTAAAAATGCAGTAAGTCTAAATGGTCCCTCTTCTGAAAAAAAAAACAACTAAATTTCAGGTTCTGTGATTTTTAATTTTGCTGCAGCTGTAATAGTTTTCTCATGCTCTTTCTTGAACCAAGGTTTTACAGTGTTTCTCAACAGTTTGCATCTGATTTTTTGTTCACTTGGATTTTCTCTGATCTGTTTAATCTGATTTGTAAAGAGGGTCCAATCTGGTGTTTGGATGCTTGTTGTCATCTACACTGTTGCTGTTGTGTTTGTTTGCAGCGTCTGTTATCGATTGCAGCAGACTGCACCACTGTTTGATCAAGTACACACACGTTTAGACGAGTTTGCCCTTCTGATCACGCTGCTGGGAAACAAAACAGCAATCATCCTTAATCTTTCTTTTTTCTGTATGAATTGAAGAGTTTGCGTGAATGTCCTCTGTTTAATTTAATATAATGGGTTATGTTCAAGATAAGCAAAACTATTAAGCACTAAAAAAATATTGCAATGTTTCCAAAAGGTATATCTGATGTTTGAAATTCATGTAAAGATAATACAATAAAACACAATTGATATAAAATTGCACTAATACAGTAGAATAGGAGGACAGTAAGGAAACATCTTAGTGGAAAACACAAAATTCTGTTTTTTTTTTAATTTCCCAGGTGATCATATAAATCTTTTATTAAAAAAAGATTAATATTTTATATTATATGACACCAAATACTTTTCACTAGGTCCACAATTTAAATAAATATTTTATTAGTATTTTATAAAATTCTTTAGTAATAATATGAATTAATCTTAATACAATATAAATACATTTTTCACGACAAATTTGAGCTTATTTTTTTCTAAAGACATATCTGACCTTTGACCGCTCTGGTGTCGCTCTGTGTAACGGCGCCCTCTGCCGGCTGGCTGTTGTCATTACATTCATTATGAACCGTAAACAGTGAGCGGGGCAGCAGCTCGGATGTGACCAGAACCGTTATTTTGGACCGATAGGGGCCTGTCCGTCCTGGAGGTTTGTGCCTGTTTCAGTGGGGAGAAGAGGCAGGTCGGGCCGGTGTTTTGACCCAGTCCCGGGCGGTAGGTACCGAGCATCTCTCTGGCTGATGTCCGTAACGTTCTGACGCATTTCGGCCTGCTGTAGTGACTCGCCCTGGAAACAATTAGCGAAGATGTTGTTTGTTGACAGTAGCAACTCGTAGAGGCGACCTAAATTGGAAATTGTGCGGAAGATTTTCCATTTATGTCATTGTTTTGAAACGCAGTGAGCTAATGCTAACAGTAGAAGTTGCATAAGACTGGAAAGGCTTTGTTGTTTATTATAATAACATTTTGTTCGCTCCATAATGAATTCATGTAGCGTTGCAGGGCTGTTTGTTGTCACATTAGCGTATTCACATCAAAAGGGTGTGGTTACATTAACTGTATAAAAATAAAATAAATTCTGTATTTTAAAATATTATTATTTCCTACAACGTGAAAAATATATTGTTAAACCTCTAATTATTAAATGTGGCACCAAGATGAGAAACAACATAGAGTTCTGTGAAAACTTAATTACCTCGCTTGTTAAGTCATAAATTAATTGTGATTAATCACATTATTTGGAAAGCTGAGTTCAGTTCCACCAGCCACACCCAGACCTGATCACTGCCAGTCCTGGTAAATTAATACACCACTTCAATAGGACCTGTCTGACAACATGAATAGGCTAAAAGATCTCAAAAACTAACACAGCATGCACAGTTCTAAAGATATTCAAGAGCAAAATAAACATCTTAAACACTGCAAGCCTCACGCGTTTAAATGGATGTTTGGGTCTGTGAGTTATATAGTAAAATGATGACATCACTAAGTGAGTGGAAACAGGAAGCAGTTCTTGAATCATTCTAGTCAGATTGAGAAAGACACTGCTGCAGATTGGTGCCAAATTAGCAGCTATATTTAAGGTTTCAGTGTCATACCACTGCATTAGAATACCTTGCTACCTGCTTATAAGCCAGAGATCGTTTATTTAGTTTGTTTCAACCAAACAAAGTCAGAAATACAAAGCTGCTGTACATGCTGCTGCCATAAACCAAAGAAACTGACTCTTGCAAAATTGGTTTACAGACCGGAATCATAGCGTTCTAATGCATCAGTGTGACTTCTTTCAGCAAATTTGGCGTTAATCTGCAGCAGTGTCTCTTCTGAAATGAATAGCCATGAATGAGTTCCAAGGACAAAACCTCTGCTGGCCAAAGACAACATGAAGGGCCATCTTACACTCACCAATAAACATCTTGATGCTCTCCAAGAAGATATTTAGTGAACTGGTGAGACTACAGTGGACCTTTCTGGAAGGTGTGTGTCCCGCTCCCTCTGGAGTCAAACTAACTCTGTATTTCAGACAAACATCATCATACTAACAGTCAGACATGGTGGTGGTAGTGTGATGGTCTGGGGCTGCTTCAGGACCTGGATGACTTGCTGAGAATGTCTGACCTTTGACCTTAAACAGCAGTGTTCAAGAAAACATCCGAGTGGCAGGGCAAATGAAATGGCCTCTTACGAATGAGTGCATTTTAAAAATTAAACATGGCACGATGTTAATGTCTTTCTGTAGCTCATTCTTGTCTATATCATACATGGATTCTGCTTGTTGTGATTTTAGGAGCACACGTTGAACCTCCAGCACGTTACTGTCACCATGAACTCCTTGACCACATTTGCTGCTCTTCTGTTTCTGCTGGCTGGGGCAGCGGCGGCCATTCAGACCCCCCAGGCAGGTGAGGAGGCCAGGCTGGATCCAGTAAAGGTTCTGTAGAGGTCTAGTCTGTATTCAAGAGGGAGGAAGGAGAGGTGAAAAGTGACAGGTCATGTAAGACCCAAAGGTTTTGATGCAATCTTAAAACAGCTTCAGTCTCCTAAATTTTACAGCAGTTCTTGCAACTAAACCTTTAAACTGTCATAAAGTGGAATTCTATGAATATGTACAAACAGGAATATCACCAGCAGGTGAAATTATGCATTACTGTCATGATTTAGATGGATCAATGTTTTAAAAGGGAGAAAATGAGCATTATATATATAGTTTTTATAAAATTTTGAATGTTTTGTTTGATCAGTTTGCAATTAAAACTGACAGAGGAGTAAAACATAGTCATTTTAGACATATATATGATCAAAATACTTAAGATCTTGGCGTGTGTTCCCTCAGTGTTCCTGGACAAGCAGCATGCGACCTCGCTGATCTCCCGTCAGAAGAGGAGCGTCGGAACGCCGGCGTCCACCCTGGAGCAGGCTTGCATGGAGAAAGTGTGCACCTACGAGGAAGCTAGGAAGTACTTCCAGGACTCGTACCGCACGGTGAGCTTGAATTCCCTCCTCGTTTTTCTCCTTCCTAATTTCTGTTTAATAATTTACAGCTAAAACCATCCTGCAGCTGCAGCTACTCTCTTACCATGTGCCTTTTCTCTTCCAGGATATCTTCTGGTCGGTCTACATCGGTAAGTTCTGCTTTAAAACGGCTCATTACTACAGACATTAGCGGTACTTTGCATGATAGACTTATGTTCTGGTTTAGATGGAGATCAGTGTGCAGAGAACCCCTGTAAGAATGGAGCTATGTGTTCTGACAGCGTGGGAGGCTACGACTGTATCTGCAAGTCTGGTTTCACGGGAGTCCACTGTGAAGAAGGTTAAAGGGAACTGCATGTCAAATTCACTGTTTATTTAAACTTTTTATCGCTGTGCACACTCTGCTACTTTCCCTCTCTGTTTCACGGTGCAGACCGGACTCTTTGCACTCTGGAAAAGAACAAGGGCTGCTCTCAGTTCTGCAAACCGGGCTACACAAACTACGAGTGTTCCTGTGCCCGTGGATGGAAGCTCAGTCGTACGAACAAGGACAAGTGTGAACCTGCAGGTTTGTGCAAAAAGCACAGCTGAACAGAATCATCATGTGTTCCTCTCTTTTTTAAATTTTGTACCAAATAAAAACAGTGATCCTTTTTTTAGACGTTTGTGTAATAAAGTAATCCTCATCATCTCTCCTCACCAGTCACCTTCCCCTGTGGAAAGGTGAGCAGTGTGAGTCCGTGGGACAGCAGACAGTCCAGCAACGCTCTCAACAACTTCCAAGGAATCACCTGTACTTCCACAGAGTGTCCTTGGCAGGTAGGAACACACACACCAACACTCAAACCTACCACTCATTTAAGTGTGAGTTCTGTTCCTACATCCTCCTCATCGTGTCTCCAGGCTCTGCTAAAGAGTTCAGAATCTGCAGGTTTCTGCAGCGGAGTCATCCTGAAGGAGAACCTGGTTCTGACGTCGGCTCAGTGCGCCAACAAATACAGCTCCTTCCAGGTGGCTGTAGGTGAGTCAACAAAGCACACAACTATACTTTAGTTATTTTCAAGTGTTTCTGCAAAGAATGCATGTGACTTTATTGGGTCTTCTTCCAAAAAATATTTTAGCCCAACCAGAACCTAATTAATAAACGTCTTGGTGAAGTTTGGGTGTGTTTGTTAGATGTGTTTAATTATTAGCACAGCTGGAGGAACTAAAGATCCTCCTGCTCCTCCTCAGGTAAGCACAGCACCAACAGAGAAGATGGCGAGCAGACGCTGTATGTCAAAGTAGTTCACGTGCACCCCCGTTACGAGCAATGCTGTCCTGAAAACGACCTTGCTGTGATCGAGCTCCGCGACCGCATAACCTTTAAGAAGAGCGTCGTCGCTGCCTGCCTGCCTGAACGGGACTTTGCAGAGAGCGTCCTGATGTCTGGAGAGCTCCTAGCCGTGATCACCGGCTGGAAAAAACCCGAACAGGCCACCGCCTTCCAGGGCTCGCTCACTCTCAACCACCTGGAGTATAGAAAGTTGCCTCAGTGTGTGGAGACGCACTCCACGTTGATGACCAATAAAATGGGCTGCACCGCTCCACGGACCAACGCCGACTGCACCATGAGCTCCGGCAGCCCGCTGCTCACCCTGTACAGGGAGGTGTTCTTCCTCACTGGGGTGGTGAGCCAGCCGGAGGGCGCCGTCTGCAGCAAGGGTTACATCTTCCAAAAAGTGTCACGCCACCTCGGCTGGCTGCAGCCGCTCATGAGGTCACGTTAAATGTCTGTTATGTATTTAAGACAATGCAGCTAAATCCATTCTAAAACACAAAATCTGATCTTACTTTTTTGTCAAACATCTAATTAACTCTATTAATTACATTTTAGTCCACATCAGTGATTCCTTCTGCCTGTGCACTTCCTTATTTATCCACCAGGTGGCTCTGTTAACACCAACAATAAAGCTCATATAGTGTGTGTCTAACAATCAGCAAGGCCTGTAAATCATTCAGCATGTGTGTGTGATGTAAACATACCTCCTTATAATATTTAAGTGGTGTTAATTTACCATCTGCTCTGGTTGACGTGGACTCATCACTGATCTATGAATGTAATAAACCATTAAAACCACAGGGTGTGTTGGTTCTGTCACTCGTTTTAAATGTAATGAAACATTTATAGGAGAAACAAATAAAAGTGACTTAATTTATCAACAAAACATGCATGAAATAAATAACCACAAAGCTGCATTACCCAGAATGCACCCACACGCTTCATCTACAATAAACAAGCTGCCACGCAGTCAAAACGTCAGTAATAATGAAAATTTAAGCATCTGATCTATAGAGGATTGAAGAAAAATTACAGATCAATAAATTCATGTCTCCAATACATTTTATCCTGTAGTCAGATATGTGAAATGCTGTAGAGTCGTAAACAGCCCAGTGCTCAAATCATGGCTTGAATCGGTCCTAAAGTCAGATTTCTAATTAAGGAAGTGATGGAAATATGTTCCTGCCTCATTTGCCTGCCACCCTGCAGCAGCAGCAGCGCTACTGAGGCAGAGGGCTTGTTTGTTTGGATGATGCTGGTCCGGTCTGCCTGACTTATTGATCGTTTATTGGACTGGGGAGATTGTGTAGGTCAGAATCTACGACTCGATCATGGCTCTGGAATGCCAGGAGTCCCACTGGGCCGTGTGTTCACAGGGACTGAAGCTGATCGCAGGTTTTCCTTTAGTCCTGCTCCCCTGGAAACTTAGACCTTCATTCTGTTTAAATTAAATTCATTTTAAATTCAGTTTGTACAGATCACTTAAACATGTCCTGGTGGGGGACATTTATTGTCTTCCTCATCACCTTCATAGCAGATTGGACCATAAAAGTAAACAAAAAAGAACTGAGAAGCAAGGGTCAGTCAAGTTGTTCAAAGTCAAAAAAGTTTGAAAGTTTCTTGCTCAGAAAGGTAAAAATTATTTTCAGTGTGATCTGATAGTTCCTCCATTATAATAGCTTCCCTTTTTGCCCCACACAGACGATAGCTGTCCCTCCCTGTCACATACCACTGTGTTGTCTGGCAACATTTTCCCACGGACACTCACCCTCAGCTGCCTTCTCACAGCCTCGTCGGAGAACAAGGCCAGGACCATGTCAGGCAGGCAGAGAAAAGAAGCAACAGAAGAATGGGTAGGAGAGAGCAATAGACATCACAAAACAAAAAAATCTGGCCTGCCACTTTATGTAGGGAGCATGAAAAGAACATCTCAGGAAAGCTGGGGCCCACGTTGGCTGTTGCCATGGTACTCACCAAGGAGATGGCTCCTTGCTCCCAAAAATGGCTGTGCTTCTTTCCTGGGCCGTCCAGGAGAGATTCATTAGTGAAGCCCTTCCAGAGAATGCTTCTGCTCCCTTGTTCTGTTTTTTACATGCATATGATCAAGCTGTCAGAGAAAACGCACGCTGAGCAAGAAGTGGTTCAGACTACGACTCATCTGCCCTGAACCGCTGCATTCAGCTGGTTAACGTCCCAAACAGACCCTGCAAGGGTTTTGTTTGATTCCCTGAACTGAGCCTAAAATCTGAGCAAACGCGGAGGCGAGGATGTGATGGGAATGCTGAGAGAGGGGGGAACGGGGGCTGAGTGAGAGATGTTTGACAAACTGAGAAAGTGCTGAGATACAGTGACAGAAAAAGGCCTGCAGATGAAAAGCAGCCTGGCAGCTTGGAGGAGAGAGACCTTGTATTTGTGATGCTGTCACAGAAAAGCAGCCATGTCTTTGTGAGCACAGATTTATGAACCTTTAGTAGGTTGAACGTGAAAGAAATGGCCTCGTTGGAAGGGAAGGAAGAGTGAACACCAAAACCTCTTAGATCAAATATTCTGTAAGGCGCCCTACTATATCACTAATCCTTAATTCTCCCCAAAACCCCACACATAGTTGCACGCTGTGACCTCAAATCCATCCTGCTCTGCTTGTGTGTGCATGTGTGTGCACGTGCATGCTCTGCATAACCCTTCTATGCTTATTTGGGGGGACTTGAGGAAGGATTATCTGTCTGATTCCCCACATGGGCTTCAGTAGTGAGTGTGAAAACATAAACAAGCCTCTGATTTTGCCAAAAAATCTTGTTCCTAAAATCCATGTCCCCAATTGTTGAGGGTTTTTTTCTCCTCAGGACTCCATAAACACCAGTCTCTGGGTTAGACTGCCCCCCCCCCCCCCCCTCCACAGTGTAAACTCTCTCAATGCCAGACAGAACCGCTTCTACCTCACTGGGTAATTGCTCAGAAGGGTGAAGGTAACCGAAGACCTCGAGAGGTTACAGCTTGGGCTGGAGGAAGTGGCTGAAAGAAAAAGAATGAGACAAGCTGCAGGTCTTTATATAACTCTGCTGTGGTCGACTTTCTCAACATTCGTATACAGTAGGAAGGAATCGATCTTCTGAGGATCCCTCAACACTCTCCTTGCCTTTATTGACCCCTCTATTGGGTCAAATCTGAAATGTTTAAAGTGTTTTCATGATACCGTGTTCCATACAGCTATAAATACGAGTCAACAAACCAACAGTCAGCTCGCTCAATTCATACATTTTTAATGGTCGTCTCTGCTGTTCTGGATCAAATTTGAGGCGACAGAAAAGTTAAAGGAGTCTCTGCTGACGTGATTGTGGACCATTTGTGGTGTTCCCATTATGTGCCTTATAAGTTTTTATTTAAATTGAGGTTTTTAAGGGTCTCTGGGGACATGTGAGTGACTCAGTAGCTCTAAGAGGCTGTTTTTAACTCTAGTTTTGAGTTAAATTTGTCTGCACACCAAAGATTTCAACATGCTGTTATTTAACAAGCCATCCATGATGCTTTTCATACCAGAGTGCATACAAGCATGCTAATATATGCTAATTAGAGTTATTGTCACTTGTAGGGGGATGCACAGAGTGAGGAAGTCTCTTGGGTTGGAGGGAGGAGCCAAAACGCAGATATATTCATACAAAGAGCAGAAATAACCCAGCAGAAATCCAAAACACATCATGTTTAGGTAATGTTGTGTATGACATCATGAAAAGAGTTTGCTAAAGAAGAAAGAACCAGGAAGAGGCCTCATTTCTTTTTATTAGGTTTACTTAATTAATCATACGCATATAATCACATATAATCATAAGTAGATTTGTGGTATATAATCATACATATTAACACAGGTAGTGTGTACAGTGTATTGATGTCTTTCCCACAGGTCTGGAGGAGAGCTTTCAGTTTAGATGAAGCCTCTTATAGGAAAGGGGAGCTAAATATCATTAATACATTCGATTAGTAATTTATATCTGTCTGAGTAGTGTTTTATACCTACTAAGAGTTAATAGACTCCAAGCAATGACTTTATAAAAGCCTCAATAATATGTGAAACCTTAAATACACGCACTGTGAAGATTCAGTCTAATACAATTTGGCCAGGATTCTAAGCTGGAAGATTGAATGCAGGAATGTGGGCGGAAAACTGAAAGCTCTACTCCCTGACTAAAACATATAGATAAAATTCAAGGCGAGCAGGTGATTCCAGTCTGTTATAATGGCAGCCAGGCTGAAATGATGCTTATCTGTAATTGGGAGGGTCTACTCCTTAACATACAGATAAAAATGGATAACAATGTTTCTGGCAGAATCACCAACATCTGCTGTCACAACGAGACAAAACGCAAACATATTAAAATAATCAAACTGTGAGAATAATAGCAAAAACTCTCTCTGATCTTTGTATTGTGAATATGACGAACTGAGTGTAGATGTTTCCTCTCCTCTGACCAGAACCAGTTGGTCAGACATGCTTTAAAGTCTGTCATTAGCATGAAAGCATGGAGAAGGAAGGTCGATCCACTGACCTCACAGCGACCTTTCATGGGTTAAATCCTGTGTAGAGCCAATAGAAACCTGAGAAGCAGTGGAGTCTTCAAGGTTCACTGGATGGAAACAAGTGCCCAACGGTCCACGGTCAGATAAGACCAGTGTGTGTGTGTGTGTGTGTGTGTGTGTGTGTGTGTGTGTGTGTGTGTGTGTGTGTGTGGTTTTTTTCAGGAATTTTAAACCTTATATTTTGTTTTTTGGGGGCAGATTTATTACCATTTTTCTAGCTTGTTCATTATTTTTATTGGTATTTCTCTTATTGTATATACCGGTATATATATTTTAAATTATCTTAAAAACCTGCCTAATAAATAAACTTTACTTTCCCACTTCAGACAGAATGAACCCTTTTAGAATCAAACTACTAGTCAAAGGAGATGTGATTATCTTTTCCCCAGATGGTTCTGTTAAAAAAAGAAATCTGACGCACCGCGTTGGGGTTGCAATCTGTAGGATGCAACTCTGGAAATAAACTTTTAAAATTAGACCATCTTCCTGCTAATATCAGACACCTGCATCCTGTCATAGTTAATACATCCTGTGAGGTCACCGGATCTCACTCTGATGCTTGCTGCTGGAAACAGATGCAGCACGCAGGCCTGTGTGTTCTCCACCCTGCTGTGATGGCGTGGTTTCTCGCTCGCAGCCGAGCGAGGCCTTGACAAGACGAGGTAGCCTCTGCAGAGGAAAATGAAATGAGAAACACTGGAAGCTGCAGTTTTAGATGCTAGAACATGTGCATATACTGTATATATATATAGTAAGTGAATTAAAAGGAATCATGACTGTGAGACGCTTTAAGATCAGATGGTTCTCTCATTAAAGGTCAGTAACTCACCAGACTGAGCTAAAGTCAGTCTGAAACCATCAGTAAAGTTATATTAGTCAGCATGATCAGATGCCTTCTCACTATTTAAATACTTGGGCAGAATCTATTCTTACATGAGCTCTTTTACATGCTGAGTACAGTTAGTCTGAGCTTGATCTGAACAGGAACTCTCCGTTTTAGATTTACCAGTCTTCATTCCTTTAGCTAATTTTTGATTTTAAAAATGAAGTGGTTGTTTCTTTTCTACTTTTGTCATAATGCACAGCTGACCTATCAACTTGAGTTTTGATTGGCTGGATCAGCGCAGCGTGCAGTGAGGACCAGGACTCTGGTTCTTTGTGTGGACTGATGTCGGGGGAGGGGATGTGTGTGAAGAAACTGGCACTAGAGGAGCAGACAGCATCCAAACCATCTCACTCTGTCATTGTTTTACTGCAGAACTTCCTGTTGGATGTGATTTGATGCTCTTCTGATAGGATGTGAGGTTGCAGGTCTAGGAGGGAAACCCAGACATCCCTCTTACCAGCTCCTCCTGGGGAATCCCAAGGTTTTCCCAGACCGGAGAGGCGAGCTGGGTCTCCTTCCAGTGAGATGACCAGATGCCTGAACCACCTCAGCAGCTTTACTCCAAAGATACACCTGCTCACCTCATCTCTAAGGCTGATGCTGACCACCCTACAGAGGACGCTCAGACCAGAATACTTATGAGATTTTACTCATTTAATCCTGAATGTGAGCAAAATATAACGTTTAGTTAAAATTTCATCACTGTACCTGAGAACAATAGTCATCATACATCAAGAAACAAATCACATATAACACTGTCAAACACTATAGGACATAACATTCTACTGTTTTTTCAAATTCAAATTCAAGCATTCGAGCAGAAGATAAACCAATATTAATAAAATTATAATTCTGAAAATTATATTCCATTTTAGTCTCTTTAATTTGAATGATAGCAGTCATAAGGCTCGTGAGAGCTATCTACATTTCTTCAAACACAGTTTCCCAAAGGATTTCATTAACTTTAGAATAATTATTTCCTTCACCTTCACCTCTAGTCCTTGTGAAACGTGCGTGGCTGAAACCTCTAACTGCATATTATCAGTAATAACTCTCAGGATCATTCACACACACCACAATACACCGAGGGAACCACTCCGCACTGCAAAAAAAAAAAAAAAAAAAAAAAAAAAATCTGTCAAATTTAACTTCTGGGCTTCATACTCAGTAATTACATGGTAATAAGCTTTTTAATTACCCTATCACTCTAACATAACAAGGTATTATTACTGGGATGTTCTTTCAAATCCATTTACTGTGATTAACAATGATTTCCTTCCCCCTTTCAGATCTCCCACGGCTCATATAAAGATGATGAGAATACCAGCGGCGTTGGTGATATACTGCGAGGGCCTGTGTGCTGATAAGTAAAAGAACCATTAATCTCTCTCCATCCTCCTGTTTGAAGCAGTGACCCCTCCTCCACACGGTCCTCTTCCCATGCTGTCACTCTCCCAGCCTGCACCTGTCAGATTAGTCTCACATCCTCAGCTGCCACTCCACATGATACGCCTCCTTACTGCCCAGACACTATATGTCGCTCTTTCTTCCACGTATTTATGAGTTTGTGTGCAAGTAAGAGAGAAGCGACTCATGTATAATATGCATGTATACAGTAGGTTTCCATTGGTGCCAAACATGCGCATAAAGCCAACGATGAGACCTGAATTTGTGAGAGGAAATGTGACTCCCAGCAGCATAATGGCCTCTTGCTCAGAGGTGTCATGGCCGCCCCTGCTCTTATGAGGCTGTAATGGGGAGAATTTAGGAGAATTGGAGCAAAACGGTGTTGCTAATAACTTCTACTGATCTGAGAAGTGGTGGAGAAGGGAGGGATGGGGGGGGGGTGCACTGTCAGATGGACTGGAGCAGCTGAGGCAACAAGCATGTGATGAAAATAAGAAAAAAATAATAAGCGTCGCAGCAGTTTGCTGCTGTGTGAAAAATGCAGAGAAAACGAAAGAAATCCTGACAAACAGACAATATCAGGATCGAGCTAAGAGAGTTGATTGCTGATAAATAAATAAAAATAGGTCATATGATGACATAAAACATGTTTTAACCTATAAGTTCACATGGGATGATGCTTTCAATTACTTTCAGCTTTTGTGCATTTCTGCATGATAGAAGTCAAATCCTGTATTCTTTTCTTTTTTGTTTCAAAGTAAAAGTCTGACATATACTGACTTTTGTTGTAGTTTTATGCAAGAAAGCACAAGAGCCACAGTTTTATATCCAAACAAACATGAATCCTTTCAGTGAACGCTGCAGTCAAAGACCATTCTAAAGCTCTGTTCTTGTATATTTGTGAGCACTGATGGTGAATCAGATTCTAGTGAAACATATAATAAAATATTATTTATTAGTCACATAAATATTTCTAACTCAAAATAAATGTTTTCCACCTGAGTGAACACTTGAGGTTTTCATGCCTAAAGATGAACAAAAACAGGAACTAAACTGTGAGGTTATCAGAATTAATGCATAATAAAGTTAAAAGACCCAAAATTTACCGGAAACACTTTAAGTCATCAAGGCTTCACCCTTTAATGAATTTAATGATAATCAGAATGTTTTAAAAACTGAACCTTTTATTGGCTAAACAACAGTTATAACATTTGATGATGTAATTATATAAAAATACAATACGAAAAATAAAATTGACACTTGCTACATGAAGTATGTATATTCTAGGCCAGAGGGCAGAAGAATCACACAGAGCGGGTTCTGATGAAGGTACTAATCCTGTTAGTGAGATAGAGCACTGTTAGGTTTGATACGTTTGACATCAAAGGGTTAAAAATGCTAATGTTTATTTAATTTCAGTATATTTAAATATATAATGTAACCACTGTGAAGTAAACAGGGATATTTACTTCTAGTAAAAGATAAGCTAACATAACGTTTTCATAATAGCAACGAAAAGGAACATTAATAAATAATATTTAATAAATTCATCTTTAGTCCAGTGGTTCTCAACTGGTCTGGATGTGGGACCCACCAGGTCAAATACTAATGATACATTATCACCTTTAATATTTTCCTAATTAAGTGATATTACTAACAAACCCACAGTCTGACTGTTGGAGGATTCTTTAAAGTCAGATTTGAGTGTTTTTATGAGTTTTGCACAATAAACCAAGAATAAGTCACGTGCTGTTAAACTTGTGTCTGCACGTGACAGGTAATCAATAGAAAAAACAGATTTAGGGGTTGTGCACGCGCAAATAAGGTGTCCACATGTCAATAACAGCATTAAAGTCGACTCGTAAATGTAAAGTGAAGTCTGCGCCGGAGAGCTGTCACTTTTTCTCTCTCTCTCTCTCTCTCTCTCTCTCTCTCTCTCTCTCTCTCTCTCTCGCTCTGTGTGTGTGTGTGTGTGTGTGTGTGTGTGTGTGTGTGTGCGTACAGGGATTATCTTTACGCACGTTATGCGGAGCGCAGTTTGGGTGATGCGTTCAGTCAGCAGAGCTGCAGCTGCGAGCTGCGCGTGTCAGAGCGGATACCGAGCGGCGGAGTCACCACAGTAACGGAGGACGGGGACCCGGTGGGGTATGGGGGCACCGGCTGGGCACACCGCGGGCTTTCGACGCGTTTTTTTCCCCTCCTTTTAACGGAAACTGATCGGCTCGTGTTGGAGACTGAGAGTCAAAGATGCGCACCGCTGAACAAAGGCTTCAAAAAGGATAAATAATCTCTCTCCCCCCCCCCCCCCCCCCCCCCCCCCCCTCTCCACATTCTGAATCCTCACCCCTTCTCACACGCACGGCTCGCGTCGCCCTGTTTGGACCGAGGACTCCTCTGTGGTTTCGGAGCAGGAGGATCCATGTGGATGGAGAGGGAGCGCGCCGCGGCTCTCCCCGAAATGTGACATTATCTCCTGATTTACTGCAAGCTATCTGCCATTAAAACCTTCAAACTGTGAATCCGTCTTCACTCTCGGTCTGTTTACATCGATCAGGTACGTGCTGCCTCCCATCCAGCTCCTAGAATACTGATTGATCAAAACGGCGGGGGAAGGGGGAGGGGGGGCGGGGGGAGAGAACGCTATCCTTGTGGAACGCTATCCTTGTGGAAACGTGTGATATTTCTTTAGATGGAGAGATCGTCCCAGTGAGGATCGAGGTTTGTTTGATTCGTGTTTAAGGAGGAGGGGGATGGGGGGTGGGGGTGTCACCATCCCCACCAATAAGGTGCATCACATGCAGCCTTGGAAAAAGGCGATGCACCAAAATGCATAAAGGTGTGCGAGTAAAGGGCACGCGGATTTTAAAAAGAAAACGGAGATTTACGCACGGATCTGTGCAGGACCTGGTGCTGGAAGCTTTGTTGTTTTGTTTGTTTTTTCTCACGAGGATAAAAATGTCTTTTAGATGCAGCCTCCATTTTAATCCCACACGACACATACACACGCGCACGCACACACTGGGGGAATTTTAAAGCTGCCAATCACTTCTCTGTCTTCTTTAGTCGAGGTTAGATGTCACTCTCTATTTTTGGATCTCACACACTCAGTAACAAATGCTGCTGTTCCCTCAAACAAACACACTCTTCTGGAAGCCCCAGGGACCCTCCCATGTTGTCTGTATTGTTAAGAGAAATAGAGGTGTGCAGAAAAACATAAACAGCATGTGTGTGTTTGCATTTACAAAGAAGTGGGACAAGTATCTGCCCCACAGAGCTGACCTGACCTGTCTGCTTGTTTCAGATCAGCAACGTCAGACAAAATATTTCCTCCAAATTCTTGGAGATCATGAAGATGTTCTTGAATGTGAGACAGTTCTTTGTGTCCCTTTTGCTCAGTAGAGGTCTTGACTATGCAACCCTCGAATCACTGATTTGCGGCAACAAAAACAAAAACAGAAGACATCTGTAAGGTCAGCTGAGGGTGTCACCTCTCCAAGACGTTTTCCTCTCGTTGCAGCTTTATAAACAAGAACCCGCAGCTCAAAACTCAGTAAGAAACTCTACCAATATGACGTGGAACCTGTCTGATCAATGTGTAAAAGAACTGGAAATGAGTTTGTAGCTCTTGAGCCTTTTTCCGTGTCCTGTTTTCCATCATTGATCAATATTCAGCTGAGTGGAGCTGTTTAGAGTCAGACTGTGTATTCATGAGTTGGTTAGCCTTCTCTTGGGAGTAGATGGCTCAACAGTATCCTCCAGGCTGGTGCCATATGTGTGGATTATTCACTGACTCTGTTTCTTTTATGGAGCTTCTTTAGGTGAACATGATACAGCTGAGTGTGTTGTCGTATACACAGGAACCTCCCTGCTCGTCGTCAGTGTTCACAATCCAACCCCCTCCTCCAATAGGGACACACACACACACACACACACACACACACACACACACACACACACACACACACACACACACACACACACACACACACACACACACACGCTTAAGGCACAAGACTCGCTCCAATTCTTCCTGCACGCATCCGGCTGTTCCTTCTCTCCTCTTGCTCCTCTGATCATTATCGCGCTCTCAAACCAAATCTGATCTCCCTGCCCCCCCTGCCATCAACCCCCTACACACACACACACACACCCTAGATCCTGATCTATATTGGACGATGCTTAATCATATTGCACAGAAGCGGAACACATGACACCGGAGCTGTGAGGGTACAGTTTGGGATTCTGAAATGCCATCACATCTGAGAGGTCATCTCATGCATATGGGGGAGGGGAGGGGAGGGAGGGGGCTTAAAATATACATTGGCGCTGTTAATTGCCAAGTCAATTAGCATATGGTCTTGCTGTGAGCCCAGTCACATGATAATGAGGCGTAATTGGGGTGGCGAGGGATTTTTGAAGAGGCTGGACAGAAATCCTTGCACAGTTGGTTTCATCGTGATGGCACCCAGGAGGCTGGTGCAGCAAATAAATATCCTCCTTTATTATTTGTTGCCATTTTATTCTATTTCTCAGAGTCGTTCTTCTGCCATGCATGGGTCCCTAAAAGGCTCTTAAGAACACAATCACTGCATCTTCACAGAACAGCTTTGCATCAGAAGTGACGAAAATATATCTCGATGTTCTGGCAACCATGCACACTCACACCTACGAAGTGCACGTACTCACCAGTTAACCTAACACGCATGTTTTTGGAAAGTGGGAGGGAGTCAGAGTACTCGGAGGAAACCTACGCAGGCAGAACAGAGAAACCCCGTCCAGAGAGCCGGGGTTCCAGCGTTAAAACACCCCACCAGCATGCAGCCTAGAGTTCAGACTATCTCTGCATCCACTTTAAGGTCATTTTGTGCATTTAAAATTTAACTAAAGTTCACATCAATCACTAAAACTAGAGTTACATGATTTAGTTTATTTATTTGTAGCCTCATAAATCCAGTTTTATCGCTTCAGACTGGAGGAAGAGGCTGAACTGACAGCCTGGTTCCATTTATGATTGATATGTGAGCTATTATGACCTGCTCACCTCACTGTGATCCATTTGCATCCTTTCATACACATTTCTAACCTCTCTCCATCCAGCACACACACATCCACTCCATTTCTGTCCAAAGATGCAGAGAGAAACATTTGGAGAAGAGAAAGAACTGAATCAAGTCATCAAAATGCAATAATCCTCCCAATCATTACTACAGTGATTAGACAGCATCTGGCTGCATGTTACGTCTGATAATTATAGGAGGCCTTAATTGTTCTGGACCGCTTGCTACGACCCCCACCCCCCACCCCCACCCCCACCATCCCCGTCTGTCCAGCCTGGAGCTCATCTGAATGACTGCAGTGCTGCACATTCACCTTCTCGAGCTCCGTAAAAGATTCTGCAAACCCTCCACGTTCAGACTTGCATCACACACACACTCACATGCATTTTGCACGCCGCCAAGCCTGATGTCACACAGGAGCAAAACACACAGACACACATATGGAAAAGCGTCGCCTGCCGAATGAGTTCTCTGCAACTTTGTGGACCTCTGAACGCCAGTCGGCTCGTTGGCACTGAGGAAGATGATGCCTGGGAAACAGCAGCCGTGCTGCAGAACTGGCCAGAGCCGGATCCTTCCCCTCCATTACATAAGAAACACAGCAAGAATAAAAGCAAAGGGAAGGAGGAGGAGGAAGGGCCACAAGGATCCAAAATGGAAGGAAGAGGAGTGTTTCTGGGATTAGACAGCAGGGATGAGAGGAGTTAGGATGTTCACAGCATATTTTAAATGTAGCAGAGGGATCAGATCCGGAGCTCCGGAGGACGAGTGGCATTGAAATCTGTCAGAATAGAACATTTTTAATGGAGAGCAGAAATGGCTGCAAAGGAGGAGTGACAGAGAAGGATGAGATGGAGGCAGCATCCTCCCTTCAAATACCAGAGGGCCTCTCTTTTCTTTTTTACACAACTCAATCTAAAGAAAACATGCACTGTATGTGATTTTACACATGCATGTTCGGCTGAATGCCTTCATGTTTGACCTGTGGAGGCTTCCAGCTCAACCGTTTGCACAAGTCACACTCAAACAGGAGCCAGTGCAGCACAAGAGTGACATGAGTGAGTCTACAACCTCACAAGTGTCCGGCCCTGGACTTGTCTCCACCGAGTGGCTTTGTTGCTTCTGTCATCAGATAAAGAATGTGGCGAAGAAAGGCAGAAAAATAAAGCAGGCAACAGTCTGTTTACTTCTGATTTAGTGCAGCCATCATTATCAGAGGCGTGAGAGGAGAATTGTCACATCAGGAGAAGGAATGAGTTAGTCAGAGGTGTTTTCATGCTGCGTTTTAAGGTTAATGTGGCAAAAAGATGGTGAGTCATCAGTCTGAGAGGCATGTCAAGTAGACCAACCATAACAAAGAGCTGCAGCAGAGAGGAAGGAAGGAAGAAGGACAACAAACTGTAGCAAACTTTTACATGAGTCTCTAAAGGGTACATAAAAGAACTTTATATGATGAAAACCCTTAAAAATAAAAACAACTATCATTCTTTGTTATGCCTGCTGGGGTTTCCAAGAAACTCTTAAAATTCATAAAGCTTGTAAACAACTGATGCTTTAGAAATGTTCATAAATAGGCTGAGAACACACACACACACACACACACACACACACACACACACACACACACACACACACACACACACACACACACACACACACACACACACATTAAACGCTTATAAATAATGTGAACCAGTTAGGCCTCCAGCATAAACAAACTTTAACGCTATCATAATAAAA
This sequence comes from Callopanchax toddi, assembly GCA_006937965.1. Taxonomy (NCBI): domain Eukaryota; kingdom Metazoa; phylum Chordata; class Actinopteri; order Cyprinodontiformes; family Nothobranchiidae; genus Callopanchax; species Callopanchax toddi. The sequence continues at coordinate 499,495 of SSNR01000104.1, read as the reverse complement.
GTTAGGTTTCTAATACTTATACACACGTTTTTATACTTTCTAGAGTGAAACATTTTAAACCTGTACTCACTGATTCACTACAGAAAGTAGCTGTTTACACACGGACATCCTTTGTAATCGGAAAAGCAGATTTAAAGAAGTATTTTCTGTGTGAAATGATGAATTATTACTATCATATCTATAGGTAGCTTCCTGAACAGCCTCAGTTTAAAGAAACAGTTTTAGCATTCATTAGGACTGATGAGCTAACAGTTAGTTAGCATCTGTAATAAAACAGCTTTGATTTCTAAAGTTTTACCTTCAGTTTCACAGGATCTTTACTTCCTTCAGACTAGCCGTTAGCTCATCTTTAATGGAAGCTTTTATAACAAAACCAATGCTTATGCAGCAACTGAGTCAAGCCTAGTTGATGATTTTCATTTTTTTTAGCTTCAGATTAGAAAATGTTGCTGAAAATCAGGAGATCAACATCAAATCTGATAATATTTACTCCAGATATCGACTTCATTCCACTTCCTTAGGTCGGTTTCTTGTGTTGAACTGAATCGAACTACCCAGAGTTTGTCTCTTTTAAGCAGTCTGCCCAGTTCACCCCTCACAGAAGCTACAGTCAGGGCTAAATGTGAGACCAGGTTTCTGTTTATCTGAACCTGAAACTCTGACAGCCTGACCGCGTAGCTCACCCTGACTAGTGTCATGGAGGGAGAACACCAAGCCAGAAATATCCGGTGTCCTTTATGCGGCATGCAAATCCTGTGGGTAGGCTATTTGTGGAGTCTGGTAAATTTGTCACGTTAAAATTATGGTGAGGCTCCAGCGCCCTGAAATAACCAAACCGAGGTTCGGCTTCAAGCAGAGGAAAAGGAAAGTGCACGAGGCAGCTTGGGAGGAATGTCTGAAAGCTTTGTGACAGCAGCCTGGCAGGAGGACGTGTTTGTGTGTGTGGTGCCTTTAAATACAGATCAGCCTCCCATAAAACACACTGCTTGTCAGGTGAGATGACAGCACAGATCCTCGCAGCAAAGCCCACAATTAAAATGAAACATGGTGTACCTCTGTGTGTCTCAGCTGTGACGAATAACCCCAGAAGAAGGAAACAGGTAGACAAAAACAACGCCGGTTTCTTCTCACAGAGACGCTTCAAAAATTACAAACAAGGCTCTGTACTGGTGCTCCAGGCACATTGTTCTTGTGTGTAGTGGATTATGTATTGTCTCACACCTTGCTAGATGCCCCCAGATGCCTGATAGTGAGGCGAACTGCTTGTTTCCACGTTTTTCTTCCCCCCCTCCGTATCAGTTTTTTGTGAAAAATGTGCACGGTGCTGCAGCTTTTCTGCCAGTTCTCCAGCAGCAGGTTCATTCAGTGAGACTGAAAAACGTAAACACATAAAAGTGTCTCACGGTGCTTTTGTTGCTCTGACCTTAAACAGTGAATAAACTGAAGGCTGCTGATCTGAGCTCTTAATCTTCTTTCTTTTCTGTAGGTTTTGTTTTGTATGTTTGAAGATGTAAAACCTTTTTTTGTAATATGGTCATGAGCTGCTGTTGGAGAAGCGGGATGTGTGCTTGGTTTGTGCATTCAGACCGATTCACCCAGCGTGAACCTCAGCCTTTTGTTTCCTCTCTGAAACACTGATGTCTGTATTGTTTCATGGATAGATGATTGCTGCAGGAATGACTGACAGCTCAGCTCTGAAGCTTCCCAAACATTTATGACTCATTGTCTTTTTCTCTGCTGTTTTCTCCCTCTTCTTCTCTCTTTCTGTTCCCTGATGTCTCGTGTTCTCCGTCTGTCTTCCCTCCTGTTCATCTCTTAGAGATGGCGTTTCGACCCCTCCTACTCCTGCTGCTGACCGCTGCTCTTCACGCCAGCGGTCAAAGTCTGGCTGAGCCTGAGACTCTCCCGACGGGCTGCGGCTGGGGCCTTGGGCGTCCCTACACCCTCCTCTGTGACCTGGACTCTATTTGGGGTGTAGCTGTTGAATCTGTGGCTGCTGGCGGGACACTGACTGCCATCTTGCTTGCTCTGGTCCTGCTGTGTCGTTTACGCCACATCAGCGAGGGCGAGAAACGCAGCGGCGTGGGACCCATCCTCCTGCTGCTCCTGGGCATCCTGGGCTTGTTCGGCCTCAGCTTTGCGTACCTGATTGAGCAAGATGAGTCTCTTTGTCTGATCCGCAGAGCCTTGTGGGGTCTCCTTTTTGCCGTCTGCTTCTCCTGTTTGCTGGTTCAGGGTGTCCGTCTGCGCAGGCTGGGCCGGGAGCGTCGAAGTCCTAGTGGCTGTGCGCTGACAGGCCTGGCGCTGGGTTTGAGCGCTGTTCAGGGGATCATCGCCGCCGAGTGGCTACTGCTGACCGTGCTGAGGGAGGGGAGAGCTGCTTGTCAGTACCTGCCGATGGACTTCTCGTTAGCCTGCAGCTATGTACTGGCCCTGCTGCTGGCTGCGCTGACTGCAGCCTCCTTGGCCCTGTGCGGGAAAACACATCAGTGGCGCTGCAATGCAATTTGGCTGCTGGTGACCTGCCTGCTGTCCCTGCTGCTGTGGGTGGCCTGGGTAGGCTTCTACCTGTATGGCAACGCCTGGCTTGGCAGGTCCCCTGAGTGGAATGACCCGGCTCTGGCTGTGGCTCTGGTGGCTCAGGGCTGGCTGCTGCTGATCTTCCACGCTATCCCCGAATCCCACATCTGCCTGAGACCCCCGCCACAACCCACTGCCCCGGACTACTTCGACACGTCCCAGAACTCAACACGCATGAGGGAGACGAGCTTTGATGAAGACATCCCTCTTTCCCACCGGCAGTTTGTGGAGAACCAGGGTTACGGCTACAACGACGAGAACACTGCAGGTACAGCACTAGAGGACAGGCATAGTTTGTGTGGACAGCTTGTAGTAAAATGTAGGTCAAAGTGAGTAATAGAACTTTAGGAAATATCATGCCTGAGAAACTAGAAATAGGTTCTGGAGGTTTTTTGTAGGAAGCGTTTCTTTCTACACTCAGGAGAAAACATGAAGTTGTGAGTCAAAGTGAGTAATCTCTGTCCGTTCCAGGCTTGAGGAGCGGTGGTGGTGCAGGCCAGCACAACAGTAACACCGGTGCCAGGCCCAGTGCTCCCTTCCGCAGCAACGTCTACCAGCCCACAGAGATGACCATGATCCTGAACGGGGGAGCGGTGAGTACATCCTCCCAGTCACAGGTACACGTCGCTCACACGCCGCTCTCTCATTCGATCACGCCGACGAGACTGCATGCACATTTGTGCATTCTGGACCACGAGTCATTGCACAAGAATGAGGGAGAGGTGTGTGTTTGCATGTCCGTGTGTCTGTTGGACTTCTGTGGGCACATGCATGGATGGGTTTGTCGCATGAGGTCAGTCATCTCACGGTGATTTGTTTGAGAGTCTGTGAGGGGAGCCTCGATGTGTTTAAATAACCTCTAAATGTTATCTGTCAGCTGAGTAATGCAGCTGTCCGGCGAACTGTCACGCTCTTCGTTCTACGGGATGAGTGTGTCTGTTCTGGCTGGCACAGGTGACCCACTGTCCAGCTGTGAATTTAACTCTCCGACTCCACAGAGCAGCTTAAAGGGAGGCTCAGATCCTCAGGCTACACATGAATATATATGACCCCGGGTGTGAATGGAACCAGTACAGCCCAGTATGTGTGAATCTATGATGATGTGCAGGCCGTTTATCATTTACAGACCTATTTTTTTCCCATCTGCAGGTGCCCTCCGCCCCTCCCACCTACACGGGAAGGCAGCTGTGGTGAAAGGAGGATGCAGAAAATGAAGGGGATGGGATGGAGGGATAAAGGAGAGAGAGAGGGGTCCAGGACTTGAGGTCCATCAGGCTGGGTCGGACTTTCTGCAGCATGGACGCCTGCAGGGCCCTTTCACTCTGTGTACAGACTAACACTGACTCTGTGCCAATCAAGTATTGAATGAATGTGTGTGAGAGAGAGAGAGAGAGAGAGAGAGAGAGAGAGAGAGACTGGGACAAAGCAGGGTATGGAGGACAGAGCTAAAACCTTCCCTGCACACAATGAACACTTGAAACATGTCCAGTAAAAAAAAAGAAGTAAAAATCTGAAACTCTCTTAGGTTTGTTCCTCTGACTCTCCAGCATCCCTGAAAACTGTGAAACTTTTTGCTTCATCCTGATCAGGCAGGATGGGATTTGTGCTGCTCCTTTACAACGCTGGTGCTCACGTGGAAACACTTGGCTCTGTCCTCCATCCATCCACCTTATTTACATGTAAACAGAGCACACGGACAACTGTACAGCTCGAGCACCGCCTCCTTAAAAATGATCCAGCCTCTGTCGGTGTCTGTACGGTAACATGGACAGAATCAGTGTGTGTGTGTGTGTGTGTTCTTTACAGCCCTCCGACAAACAAACCCTGGCGTTTTTACCTCCTCCTCTCTCTCCGTTTCCGATCTGCACCGTCTGTGGTTATAAAACATAACTCCTCACCTTCGACTCATCCTCCCACCTGCATGGACACATTGCAAATACAAAAACTGTGAGGTCCTAACTGGGAACCAGTGAGTGTAGACGAGCGCACCAGAATGGAGGTGCTGGGTGTACGAAGAAGCACAGTGAGATTGGACGAGGAGGCCGCCAGTCATCAGCGAGGGCGGGTTGCAACAATCTAGGTCAGACTGCTGCGCTCCACCACCATCTCCGGTGGCCACTGGCGCTTCGGAGCAGCCAGGAGAGACTGTCGCTTCAGATCAGCAGGAAACGGAGTGAGGAAGTTTAAAAGAGAAAAAAACAACAACAGAAAAAACGTCTCTGGCTTTTCTATCTGTGCACACGTGAGTGTTGTGGTTTCTGAGCGACAAAATTCAAGTTCTGATGCTGAATTCTCACACAGTGCAGTAGAAACGGCGAGTGAGTGACAGAATATAAACAGAGCTCAGATTTACACTGTGGAGACGAAAGAGGAGGAGAAGGAGGGTCAGAAAGGTCAAATCTTCAGTCTGTGTGAGAAATTGGCTCCCTCCTCCTCCCTCTCTGTGGTCAGTGCCAACAAAGACTGGACTCTACACACCTGTCCCTCATCGTGGCACCAGCTATCACCAGGAACTGTGTACATAGTAGTGCTGTAAAGCGTTGCTTGCTTGTTTTCCTTTGATTTGTATTTTTTTAATGCTAGGCTGAGTTTAGACACGACAAACTTATTTGAGTTTTATTTTTATTAATTGGTTGCTTTGTGTTCAAACTCTGCCTTTTGATCCATACATGCTTTTATTTGCTCGTGTCTTTTATTATTAGCCTTTTCCAAAAAAGTTGGGAGTTTGTTTTATTTTTGCCAAGACTAGATATGCTTTTATTTTTACTTTTGTTTGAATAATGTTCGTGGAATTTATGCGAGTTGTCATTGAAATGGATTTATGTTGGTTTTACCGTCTGCCCTCAGTCAAGGCCGAGGTGGAGGTACACACATTTTGAATTTTTCAGACAAATGACAATAGCTGTGAATAACTTTGGCACTTCATGCAGTAAACAGTCGGTGATGCCCTATCGGGGTAAAAATAAAAAGCAGGGTAGGGTGGGTATTATATTATTTTAAGCCCACTAACAGCCAGTTAAGTGATCCTTGAACTTTCATCCATCAACTAAGAAAAGATCAGGAGTCAACCCTTAACTGCTGCTGTGTGTTTATGTCTTACACTCTATTCTAAAATAGGACTGCTACTTGCAGGCCAGCTTCAGACCCAAACACAGCTCCCACTTCCCGCTGTGTCCGGTCCAGACCTGGTCCCAAACAGATCCACGCAAGAAGGAATGTCCTCAGGGTTTTCAACGCTCCTCTCTAAGTTTTAATCCTCAGAGTTAAGGATGGATGTTTGAGTTCTTGTGATGTTTTCACTTAATGTGGATTAAAAAAAAAAAGAGAAACAGATCAACATGATGTGACTTTGTACATTTTGCACTCGTCGACTACCTATCTGTGCATGCTTCTCACCATTTCTACATATAAGATCTTTCTCAGATGTACTTTTGGATACTAACTATTTATGTATGGGTCATGTGACAGAAATCATAACTTCAGTGTATATCAAATGACACACTTTGATGTCTGTGCTTACAAAAACACAAAAGGGAGCTGCTCGTTGTGACGTAAAGAGAATCAAACCAGGGGTCGGTCCAGAGTAGTGTGATCTGCAGTGGACCTAAAAATAACTTCCTCTGTTTGGGTTTGAAGATTTGAGGGTTGGAAAAAAAAGGTGAATCTTCCGACTGATATTGTCTCTGTGTTAAAAACCAAGTAGACTGTGGTGAAATTTGCACAAAACTTCTATGTTGAGTTTGTTGTCCCCAGGGTCACCCAACCTTCCTGGGTCAACATGTCCTCGCCTGTCCTCTCCTGATTCGTCTCGCCTTCAGACTGTTCTGGGGAGGGGGCAGCTAGCAGGGGTAATATTGGTTTTCACAGTTATGACTGTGCAGTGATGCAGCATGCATATGTATAGAAACTTAATTCCTTGATTAGAAAAGAATTAAAAAAAACAGCTAACTCTGTTGTTTCTGTAACCAATTCAGGAAAAAAGCTCAATAAAAGTGTCATGTTTGTAGTTAACTTTTTATTGGATCTGGTGTTTTTTTCGACTGAAGCCAGGTGTCAAAATTTTAAAATCTACGCCATGTACAGGTAAACCCAGTTTATCTCAAAGTGTTCACACTGGATGTTTATGTGTTAGAAACCCCCACAACAAGGCTAAGAGTGAGCTAAACGCTAAAAAAAAAAAATCATAAACTAAAAATGAGTCAGTCAGTCTATGACTTATTGCTGTTAGTTTCAGGGCCTTTGACAGGTAAATGTGTCTTTTCAACAATAAAAAGAGCTGTGCCCACTCTTGCGGCCCAGAGTGCAGCAGTCTCCTAATGTTGCATTCAACTGATAATAAATTAAGTTTAAACAAATAAATACCTCATATAGTTCAATCATTTGATGTTATAGGGGTTAAAAATGATAATACTGCTTTCATCTCACATCATGGGATGACCTAAAATTTAGAACATCTGCTAAAAAAGTTTTAATCTAACTCAAGGATCTCTGTGTAAACAGTTGAAATCTAGACCTCCACCTCTGGCCTGGAAGTCCGAACCAGTTCCTCAGGCTGTGTGGTGACGCCTGGTGCCACCTCCCCTCTGGGGCTGGGTGATCTAGTTTCAGCCAGTGTTGCCAGACTCTGTGGAGCTAGCTCCAGGATTGGATGTCCTCCAACATAAAAAGGGCTGTTTGATCATCTTACCCACTGCCAGCTGTCTACCAGGTACCCACATACCTGAGACGCATTTTGACCCTCATAGTGAAGACACCGGAGCTAGAGTAGAGAAATCCTGCCATCACTGAACAGCAGACCATGGTCTCAGGTGGTGAGATGGAAGTGTGCCAGAAGTGCACTTTACTCTCAGAGTTTAATTGACAGGCAGTCAGAACGGGGCGGTGATCATTTGGACAGTTTTAGTTTGGCATGACAGAGATCAAAGAAGTGCAAAGTCAGATGAGCAGCATGGGAGCTTTTTAATTTTTTGCAAATCAGATTTCATGAGCTTTCCGCATCTGATCCGTGACCAGCGAGCCGCCGTTTGATCATCAGCACAAAGCAGATAGCTGAAGGTGTTGGAATTCAATCAGCACGCCATCCTGCTGTCATGTGTTACCATACAACATAAAATAAACATGAACAAAACATAGCAGTAAATTTACATAACGCTGAAAACAGAGAAGTCTACTTTCACATTTCTGTCTATATAATGTTATTTTAAAGTGCCTGTGACTCCATATTTAAATCACTTTATATTAAACAGGTGTAATCTTTGATGCCTCTAGATCAGCGTTGCACCATTATAACTCAAAATACGCTGTAATTATTTCCTAACGAGCAACTCAGAGATCAAAAGAAAGCGCCGCCTTCCGGTTCTGCTGGGTTTCTCCTTATTTGGCAGCCTGGCACTTCTGCTGCAGCAGGGGGCAGTGCCGCCTCGCGAAAAAGAGAAACGAAACTGAACTAAACACTACACGGTCTATGGGCAATGGCGGCGGCACTGCCTCGCTCCAGTTGTCGTGAACGTGCATGTGGGAGGAGAATTGACCATATAAGCAAGTCCGGATCACTATGACCTCATAGCAGGCTGGAGTGAAAAAAACTGTTTGAAACCTGGGTCTGAAATCTGGAAGAGCTTCTCACTGGCTGGACTAGGAGACAGATGGACGCCATTTTTTGCTCTTTCTGGCAGGTTTAAGGTGAGAACTCAACGTTGCAACATGATAGATAAGTCAGAAAACACGGAAACTGATGTCATGGGCACTTTAAGACACGTGAGATGAATATTAAGCTCTGCGGCTCTGTTCAGACAGTTGTCAGTGATCTGTTTGATCTCAGATCACATTTTTTATGCTCTGATTCCCTGACAGAGTCATTTCCTTTCTTCATAAACGAGAGAAAGCGTTGCTCTGAATAACAAGTCACCTCTCACTCTGGCTGGAAGGGAAACGACACGTCCGTTTTTGTGATTTATATTCGTTTAGAGGTAGAAAAATCTAAAAGAAAGACCAAGGAAATATGGTTACGACCTGGGGAGATGTAAACTGGAAGTGCAAAGAGAAAATATTAGGTCTGTTACAGGAGGTTTCCCCTCCTGACAGCGTTATGGGAGCAGAGCTATATGGTGTTCATTTGTTGGGTAAGAATCATGAAGGGAAGTGATCAATCATACAGGCAACAGGAGCAATAAAATGATTAGACATGAATCTCTGATCGTAAATTCCTGCTTCTCCGTGCTCTGCTGGTTTTAGGGCTTTACAGGGGCCTGTAGGACTGATCACTGGTCAGTTTGACAACATTTAAAAGGCTTGAACACCTGAACACCTGAAAACACCTGAACACAGCTAAGGCTTCAGCTAATAGATTAGTTGAGTGTTTTCAGTCAAGGACGTCCCAACAGCTTCATGTACAGCCAGGAAACGACTGTCGTGTGAAGGACGTTTCCTTCCCATTGCACAAGCTGAAGGTCGGTCACTCACACCCATCTCCCCGGCCTCAGGGGTCATCAGGAGGGGGGGGGCTTTCTGGAACATCGTTCACCGTCAAAGACACTGAAAACAGAAAATTTATTACATTTTTAGCATGTTTATTATTTATTTAGGTAAATTGTGATCAGTAGATTACACTTAAATGTAGAAATATCCATGCACACCCAATAAAATGTTTAGCATCTCACATTTCTGTCTTTTTTTTGTAGTAAAGGGACAAAAGCAGCACATTAATTAAACGACACTGACACTAGAATGATTAAATGTAATCACGCTAAAAATATCCTTTCAGATCTGATAAGATAAATCTGAAAATGCCTTAAAGGTGGTAAACACGTGATGACAGCTGCACCTGTCCAGGAAGCTGTCACCTTTCTGACAGATCAGTGTGCATCTGCTCTTTGCTTCATTGTTTTTTCTTCCATATCTGACTAATTCTGATTTCAGCCAATGAGAAAGGCGGACGGGGAGCAGACCGCTGGTCTCCTCAGGTCAAACAGGATGAGTGCAGCTGTTGCTGGATCAACTTAAATAGGTTGTTTACAAAAGGATGGTCGAAGGGGCGCTTCCTTAAATAATTTTGTCCTGTTTCTACTTCTGTCCCTGTGCTAAATGAGCGTCTCTCTGCTCACTTCATTACATCCTGAAACAGGCAAACAAGCTACACCTTTCCCTCAAACCTTTCTGCTTTCCTCTCATTCTTATCTGACTTAGATTTTATTTAGAGGTCAGAAAAGGTTTTCCATTAGGAGTCTGAATGCAGTCCACATGCACACACACACACCCCCCCAGGCCCCCTGCTATTATGTCAGGTCAGCAGCAGCAGCAGTGTGGCGAGGCTGTGGATGTTTAGGTCCAACATGGCTGCAGCGAGCGCCTTTGTTGTGTGGAATGTGTTGGTGTGAGGACAATGATGGCGATGGTCATTGTTCTAGAGAGACACAGATATCCTGTGGCTGTTGGAGAGTGTGTGATGACACAATATAATAGTGTACAAGCTGAAGTGCACCAAATATTCACTGTTTGTGCCTTGATATTTCTCCTCACATCACCAAAAGACAAATGAAAGACATCTGTGTTAATGTAGTGTTAGGAAATAAATCTCATGATGGATTTTAATGAAACTCACTGGATAACTTCAGGAGTCAGCCCTGTTCAAGATGGCCTCCACAGCTCATCAAAAGACAGCAGGAGTGAATTCTTAAAGGAAAGCTAGGCCTTAACACACCTCTTAGTATTTATAAAACTTTACATGTTTTATTTTCTAACTTCTAGTCCTTTAGGAGCTCATTTGTAATAACATGCACTTGTGTGCATTTCCAAGGACAAAGTTTTGTCTGTATCCTTGAGCCCTAAAGCCAGTCAGTCACTCTGGACATGGGGTGCATTCCCAGCTGCCGTGCTCCATCCTTCATGTGTGCAGACAGTACTCCCAAACACACACACCATCTTAGATTTCTCTGTCGTAATCTCTGCCTCTTCACTCTGGAACTCTTCACATGTACCCCCACCCCCTCCACCCGCTGCCATCTCCATCACACGAACAACCTGAGCCCCGCAGAGATTCTTCCTCCCTTTCAGTTCTGTCTCTCTCTCTCTGCCACTCGTCCTCCTTCTCCCTGTGCGCCGCTGCTGCCTGAATCTTCATCTCTCAGCTTTAACATCAAAGCAGTGTTAGGAGGAATACTGTCTCTCTGCAGTAGTTTAGGTGTGTGAGGCTGAACCGTGCACAGGCAGACGGAATTATATAAGAGGTTCTTAGTCGAGTTCAAATTTAAACTCTTTATCATGTTAGTAGCATGAATGTTAACATGTAAGGAGCTGTCGGCCACAGGAGAAGAATCAGTGGTTTTATGTTGCGTGCATGTGCGTGTGTGTGTGTGTGTGTGTGTGTGTGTGTGTGTGTGTGTGTATACGCTCACCTCGGCGCTTTTGTCTCACCCAGAACTGTGAAACAGTTCTTTTAATGTCCCTGTTGTCCCTCAGCTCCCTCTGCCATTGACGCAGCTCCTGCACATCTGGCCGTGCTCTGATCTATAACAACAGCAGCACACGTGCAAAGGCAGCACGTGCACGGGTTCACATCAACAAATATCACTTATAACTAACTCCACTAGGCTGCAAACTATTCAGCACCTATGAGCTGATAACGAGTGTATTTATGTTTTAAATATTAAATTGTGGCTAAAAAAAGAAAAGACTAAAACTTTCTTACATGCATTTAGTTCATGTTAATTAAATATTATTAACGTAACATTTAACTTTATCCTTTCAGTAAGTTAGATGTTTTATTGATGAGATAACAAAGAAGATGAAAACTACTTGATAAACATGCCATCAGGTTTCAGTATTAGTTCTTATATGTTGATTTAAATCTTCTATTTGTTTAAATTTAAACTGTTTTACGTCTGGTTTTAACATAGACTGATGCAAGGTTCACATACAGAGCTAAAAACCAGAAGAACTCATTCGACTCTAATGTGTTTTTGTAGGAAAATTGTCGTTTTTAATACTAATACAGTTATGAACACTTATCAGCAGATTAGTACTTAGACTTTAAATACACTGTTAACAATTCAGATCAATAAAAAATGATGATTTAACCTCCTGAGACCTGCGGCATCAACATATTTGGATTTAGTTTGAATGAATAATATATATATTTTAATATTTAATTTCTTATTTTTTTAGTTAATAATAGTTTTAAAGTCTGTTAGTGGATAATTTATTTTCTTGCTGCTGGTATCTTGTTCTCATTCTTGTTTTTGATTTATTTGTGTCCGTTTAATTCCTGGTTCTATTAATTTTGCACTGCTGATGCTGAGAGATGCTGAGCTGTTTTGTTGTTTTTGGACAGTAACGTTAGGTATGAACCTATATAGAGCATGCATCATGTAAAGCTTCAGATCCTGACTGAGTCCTTTACTAAGCAGTTTGTGTGTTTATGAGTCACGGTTAAGTGCGTTTGTGGGTGGCTTCATGTAGTCTGATTGTCGATTCGTCTTTGTGTTCATGTTGTAGTTGACTCATGCTTTTGTTCTTGGAGGAAACCCCTGCAGTTTCTGTGTGTTTGTGTGTATATGTGTGTGTGTGTGGGCTGCAGGGTTTACTGAGAGATTACTAAACATGTTTGCTATTTAAGATGAAAAGAAAATGTCCCTTAAGAGCTCACTCTTCCATTCCTCTCTCACTAAACAGGCTCTTCCTCTTCCTCTTGTCGTCGATCTTTTCTTCCTTCCTTTCAGTCTGAGAGGCTCTTTTCTTTCCCTCTGCTGTCCTTCATCAGTCCCCGGCTGTCTCATAACAACACCTCAGTCCCTCCTGAGATTCTCCTCGTCTCTCTCCATCCACCTCTCTCGTTCCTGCTCTGCATTCCCCCCGTCTCCTGTCACCCCTCTTGCCTCCCCCCTGCTCCACTGGACCCCAGCATCCTCTCAAGAATCTGGTTGTGTGGCGACAATAGTGTTCCTATTAGGGAGTATAAAAGTAGGCCTGTTATATAAGGCTGGACATGGGCTGAGGAACTGGTAAAGTAAGCCCAATGAGCTCCAGTAGCTCATTCTCTGGGTGTCATGATGCTGCAGCAGACTCTGTGCTGATGGGAGCGGACCATAGAAATGGAAATGAGGGGTGAGGGTCAGCACAAATGGGGGGTTGGAGCCTGTTGTGTTTGCTCACCGCCGCTTGTTGTGTGCTATTCCCACTTGGAGTCGATTTTCATTGGTTTCCTTCATAAATCTTATACTTATTATTCCGCTTTCGCTGCTGTCAGCTGCTCCTAAGTGACAGAAATATGTGATAGCTATGTAACAACTGCTTAAAGACGTGTCGCCACTGATGAAATCAGGCTTGTTTTTATTATAACAGCTTTATATAGGATGCTGACAGTCTGTGTGTGACAGACAATGAGCTGAGCTGACTGTGAGTGTTTTATAAGAGCCTGTCTGTGTGCATCAGCTAATGTGTTGACCCTCTGCATGAAACGTTGTGTGTTTATTGTGTAAATAATAAAAATAATCTAGCTTCATGACAATAAATCTGGTACCAGTGGACTGAATTACACCATGTTGTTTGAGATTCTGCCACAATTTAGTTAGTTTTCATATCTCACAGCTAAAAGATAAGCCAAATGTGCAAATTATACATGAAAGCATGCAGCTCAATCAGGAATCAGGTTTGTCTTTAGTCTGTGTTCCTGCCTCTCATTAAGTTTGCTGAGGGAGCAGAAACACAGGTGTGTGGTTACCATGGTGACCTTAATGAGCCACTGGCAGCAGCTTTAACATTTCTTTAGCTCTTGCTTTTCTTCACACTTCTCCTATAATTTATACATCCAAACTAATGTTTTGTTTTTGATCGTGACAAAGTTGACACTGGAATTTCAGGCAGTAGCTGCATTAGCGCTCTTCAGAATTTCCTTGTGAATTTTATGGTTCTTATTGACCCTTCGAAGCTGAAATTATTTACAACTGTTTGTGAAAACAGTGAGCTATTGTTACAGTCGCTCATGTCACTGCACACGTGGCAGAGTCTGGCTCAGTGCATGTGAGTCACTCATCTCATGTCGTGTACAACGCATGAAGGCAAGGATTAAAGTGATTAGAAAAATTGCCAGGACACCACGAGGCCACAGTCATCAAAATACATTACTTAAGATGCAAAAACACAACCCTGACCAAGCATGAAGACCAACTAACACGACAGAATGAAAGGCCGCCATCTCAAGTCCTACCGACATCTTCTCACAAATTTAACACCAGCAGCAGCACAAGATGAACCCCTACACACGCACACACGCACACACACACACACACACACACACACACACACACACACACACACACACACACACACACACACACACACACACACACACACACACACACACACACACACCACTGCCACAAATTGCATAATTGCTGCAATACAAAGTGTGCATGCTCTTTCCCACACAGCCTTCAATCCCACTGCTCAGCCTTTTAAGCTGCTCTCCGTTTTGTGCGAGGCTGAGCTCCTCTCCCTGTCTCACATTCTGCAGCAGCACAAAGGCCTCTGTTTGGCTGTGGTAAGATCACCAACACTGACAAGTCACTCAGGAACACAACCACAGGGCTGCTAGAGCTTCCCCTCACACTCCATCCACCCACCCATCCATCATCTTTTTGTTGGCCGATGCTTCACCAGGTCACTGACCTGTGATCTGATACAAGCTTCAGTTTAGTCCCCCTACTGTGCTTTTTAAAAACACTAACAGGTAATCACAATCCTTCGTATTATAGAGGAAAATCTTTTTTTGTGGGGGGGGACAACTTGCCCTCCATAGATCTTCTTGCAGGGCAGAAACTGAGGACTGAACAGAGAGTAGCTAACTGTCCTGAGTCCCAGGAACATTTTTTCTGCATGAGTGTCGCTGCACGAGGTCAGTCAACTGACTTAACACTGAACCTCAGTTCAAACCATTTATCTGTTACTGCCCTGAGATCATTCAGCTGGAATCACAGACCTACTTCTGCTATTGACTACACATCTATCTATCTGGGTGAGTGTGTGTGATGTTAACCAGCTCTAAACAGTGTCCTGTTTCTTTTTGAAACGTGTTATTTACAACTTCTGTCAACATTTCGACTGTTGTGTTTGATTAAAACAGGATTTGCTACAGTGTTCACAATGAGACCAGGAAAAGGAATATGGAGCTGCATCGATCTGTGTGCTCTCTGCTCTACACACGTCGAGACCTGTGACAATAAAAAAGCACCTTTACTCACAGATTCTGCTTTACCAACGTTCACACGTCCTTATAAATGAATCCCAAATGGTCAGACTTCTGCATTTCCAGCATAAAGGACTTAAAACATCTCAGCTCTGATGAGCACTCCCCAGCCTTCAAACAGATTCAGTGTAAAAAAAACAGCACAAGAACAAATAAACAACAAATAAACAGTTCCCATTAGTAGTTGCTAAGAATTTGCTGCCCGTGCTCAATAAATCTGATCA
Organism: Callopanchax toddi; assembly: GCA_006937965.1. Taxonomy (NCBI): domain Eukaryota; kingdom Metazoa; phylum Chordata; class Actinopteri; order Cyprinodontiformes; family Nothobranchiidae; genus Callopanchax; species Callopanchax toddi. The sequence continues at coordinate 484,450 of SSNR01000104.1, read as the reverse complement.
AATCAGGAAACAGAGATAGAGGAAATGACTATGATAGAGATATATTATCTAAAGTACATGAGAACAGCTTGTTAATATTGAAAACCTAATTTATTACACAACAGCCATGCTACTCTCACTCAGCTGACTGGACTTGAATAATCCTAATAGGTCTTAATGACTGGAGAATGTGTGTGAGTGTGTGTTTGTGTATGTGTGCAACATGTGTGTATTACAGCAGCAGACATGGATGAATGGATTAGAGTTGGGTTGAGGCACATACTGTAAAGAAGATTATGCAATATGTTTAGATCTTGCAGCTCTTTGTATTTATATGTGAGTGAGAGAAGAGACAGTTGCGTCGTCTGGGTCGTAGAAGTCAGTTCATGTGTGTGTGTGTGTGTGTGTGTGTGTGTACTTTCTCCACTGCTGTTCTTCTTCAGTCCTCAATGTTGTGATGAAAGAGATTAATAATGGAGGAATAAAATTCCCCTCGACCAAAATACTCTCCATCTCTGCTTCCTGGGTTTCGGTCTGTCTGCATGTTTTACCAGAACACACACTCAGACACACACACACTGCAGTCAGGGAGTCAGCTCTGCGTCAGGCGGGTTATATAACAGCCAAAGACTGTGAGAGTGAGGGGGAAATATAGGGTGCATGTCAGGGGGAGGAGTGGGGAGAACAGCATAGACTGATTCTTCGCTGATTGTAGAGAAAAATCCCATCATCCTCAATAAGTTACCGATCCCCCTGAAAGTTTTGTGGGTCTTTTCAGTGCTTCACAGCTGACTTGTGCAGATGTCCTTGTCTGTGCTTTTTGTGCTGTTAAACAAGGTTTCTCTCAAGTCATGGTAACAGCAATCGTGACACACAGCCTGTCAGGATTTTGGAAATAACCCTAAAATAGTCATGAACTTCCTTTCCGAGCATTTTAACTTCAGCCACTTGACTGTGTGTCATGTTTAATCCTTGATCTGTCTGTTCTTACCAACTGCAAACGTGGACAAAGATACATTTCCTTCCATCTTTGTATAATTCCTAATCTGACACATCCCTGCAACATTTCCATCCTTTTGTCATCCATCTGAAAATGTTCCAAACATAGCTTCCTCCTTCCATTTAATCCTCCCTCTCGCTCCCCGCTGACTATCTGTCTCTTTTTGGTTGTGTCTCTCCACCTCCAAATCCCTTTGGGGTGCCCATCTGCAGGACTGTCTGAGGCCCTTTTTTAAACCCTCTTCTAGCTGAGGGTAAACATAGTGTGGAGTGACTCAAACAAACAGAAGTACATCATGTGTTGCAGAAGGAAAAGGTGGGTATTGTCGCCCCCTGCTGGCACATAATCAACCCAAAACAGAAGGCTCGCACAATCAAAAGAGCCTTTTACACACAAACACACTCAAAATTCTACAGATTCAAGACAATTTTGATTATTTAAATGTAATTTCAATATATTTGACGTTACAAAATAATTGTCCCCCTTCTAAATGGTTTCTGCAGCAAAACTGATGGGGAAAATAAACAAAACAAAGCTTGACCCCTGCTTGTCTTTACACCACATAAGGTTGTGCTTATCTTTGCATGAGGATAGCAAAACACTGCTCATTGCTTCTGGCTGTGTCTGTGTATAACTATTTTTATCCCAGCATCACAGCGCCCACACAGGAAGGAATTAAAGCCTGGCATCATGATGACATAATCACGCTGCTGAATGAAACTGCAGCCCCTTTGTGCAAAAGGGGTCTTTTCAGCAAGATGGGATTATAAAACAAAACAGTGTGGGCTACTGCACATGCAGGTGTGTGTCTATAGTATCCTAACATGGCCACACACACACACACAGGCGGACCGTGGAGCTTACTGACAGCATAAATCAGGCATTTCTTTAAAAATTTTCCAAGCTAAACATTCAGTGTTCTGTGTAAATGCAATAAATTTGTCTGACACCATCTCTCTGCTGTTTCAGTTGTAGTGTTTTGATGTGTTTTAATAGCATCTAATGTACCTTATAACCTCTCCAAAAGGTCTGGATGAGCACAGCAGCCTGCTCCTCACTCAGCAGCAGAAACAGAGGGATAGAGGGTGTAGGGCTGAACGAAAGAAGAGGGGGAAATCATGTCAGTGGCCTAGACTTTCAAACCTTATTGTAATCCTAAAAATTTGCAGTGCTGTGAACAAGAGTGCTGTGAACAAGTATTTGCCCCCTTGAGAGACAAATTACTAGTTATTACAAACATTTGATTGTAGATGTTGCCACCAGGAGTGTTACAACCTGTTATTAAATTAGGAGGCGATAACATTTTCACGTAGGACCAGGTTGATTTAGATAAGTAAGTAAGTAAGTAAGTAAGTACCGGTAAGTAAAGTTTATTTATATAGCACCTTTCACCGAAAAAAATCACAAAGTGCTTCACAAAAAACAGAAAAAACAAATAAAATCAATAAAACAAACAAAATTCCCTTGTTTCCCTTAAACAATAAAATCATCATTTGAAAACTACAGCTTGTATTGTCACAGGTTATCTTTGTCTGATACTGAAATCTATTTGTTGTTGTGTGTTCTACGCTCCCCAAATCGCTGTACAACACAACAGTCATTCACCCATGCACACACACATTCACACACTAAGGGGGCAAATACTTTCACAGCACCGTGTGTGTTAGTCTGTTTGTGAGTGTGAAAAACTCACTGGGAGCTGAACCAGTCCTTGACAAATGGAATCTCATGAAATTTCAAAGGAACTTGTCCCTGCCTTTGGGGATTATGACTGAAAAAAAACACAAATGTGTCACTTTTTCCACACAGTAAGAAGATAACATCAGTTATGTAATGTGGTATTATAAAGACATGTGTATGACAAAGATTTTTACTTGTAGAGCCACTCAGTTAGGAAGACAACAGGGACAAATACTGCATTATCCCTCTGAAATACAAAAAAAAAGGGGTGGGGGGGGGGGGGTGGCAGTTGTATGTTATGCTGGACTGTAGTTTCTCTCATTTAAGAGATGTTTATCTGAAGAAACCTAGACCTCAATACAGCCATATTTCTGGACTTCTCTCAGCAAAGCCTCCAGGCCTGGCAGCAACACTGGAAACACTCTCTTCCTCAAGTAACCTGTAACAGGACCTAACACAAACAAACAAACTTAACTGTGGACTACATGATAACCAGAACAAGAGCAATGTTTTCATGCAGTTTATTGGTCTTACTTTCGTGAATTTGTAGGGCAGATAAAGCTCCAGCTGCTGTAGAAACATTCACTGAGCTACTGTCTCTGTACTTTCCACAGGGAGGAGTGGTCTGCTCGGCTTCAAACTCTCCAAAAACAAACCAAAAATAAGTATTATTGTAATTAAAGCTAAAGCGGAAATAACCATCTCCAGCTTACCTTCGCAGACTTGTTCCCAAAGTGTTTTTTGAGAACCATTTGCCATTATTTAGCCTGTGTTCTGGTGGTTGTCAAGGAGCGCTGTTGCTAAGGAAGTACTTATACTAGAACTTCCGGTGTAAACATTAGTTTTGCCTTAGCAGGTAGCATGAATTGCAGCTATTTCGTTAAAAAAAACGCGTTTATAATGTTATTATGTCTGCTAACTCGACACTTAATGTGATACTTTTAATAAAATAACTACGACTGTTTTATGAGGATTAATTTGTAGCTTCTAGATGTTAAGAACGCCTTAGTTTGTCGTAAAAGTCAAGCTAATCGCGTTGGTTTTGAACGCACAGCGGTCAAATACAGATTCTGATCGAGCTTAATTACAGTTGCTGGGATATATTGTTATTATTTTACTGAAAGTAAAGGTTTGACCCGTTAAATATACTTAGTACAAATGCTCGCTTCCTGTCGGGCGTCAACATCGGAGTCACCACTAGGGGGCGTCGTAGGTTTACATTTAGTGAAAACTGAGGCTATAACATACTGTATTTAGTACAAGTTACAGAATCACTTAAAGATTAAAAACAGATCATTTCCAACTAATCACAGTTACTGTATATTTTAAAAATAATTAGTAATAAGTAAGAATACATTTTTTCTCTCCTGTTCACTCAAATCAAACAGGTACATCTAAAAAATTTGAATGTCGTGAAAAAGTTCAATATCTTTTTACACACTTTTCAGAAAGTGAAACTCATTATAGATTCTTTACATGAACATTAAGCTTGTCAGCAGAAGGAAGCATAGAATTGTTCAGAAATGTCCTGGTAGAGGCTGCGTGCGTTGACTGTGGACTTCAGAAAACACAGTGGACCAACACCAGCAGATGACGTGGTCCCAACTCATCACTGGCTGTGGAAAATTCACACTGTGGACTTCAAGCTACATGGATTCTGTGCCTCACTCTTCCTCCAGGTTCTGGTACCATGATTTCCAAATGACTTGCAAAATTTACTTTGCTTTGGAGATTCTGGACCACTGAGCAACAATGCATTTCTTTTCCTCATAAGCCAGGTAAGATACTTCTGATGTGGAGGGTAAAATATATACTTTTTATTGGTCTTATATAATATTCTAATTTCTGAGATACTGGGGATCCATGTTTTCTAACATTTTCCTCTTTTGCTCATTTTTATGTTTTAGATAAACTTAGAACTGGTTCAAAATAAACAATGTAAAAGATCAAAATTAAAGTCTTTATTGGAATATATTCCAACGCAGTTAAGTCATTTAATGACTAAACAAAAATAGCAATTCATCTTAAAAAAATCCCAAAGATTCCAAAAATGCACTGAACATCTTTCAACAAAATATACACTGCAGTAACTCAAGAATTCGCAGCCACTAATTATCTTGTAAATAAATAAAATTGTGAACAAAACATTTTTTACACAAATAAGATTTTAGACTCACCCACAACTGCTTACATAGCCCCATTTTTTGACAAAACAAAAATAATATAAACCTCAAAACTTTAGTTTGACAAGCTGCTGCAGTGCATCCTCTGATTCCAACCCTCCAAAATAAAACCAATATAAAGCAAACATGATGAGCAATGGTAGAAATAATAACAATATGATCGTATTATTAATGAGACAGGATTCTTTTATAAAGCAACACTGATCAAAGTAGATATCATAAAAGGACCAACTATTAACAATAAAATATACAAATTACATTCCTTCTGGGTCTCAGAGTAGCAAAAGCCTGTGTGAAAAGGACGTTTTGATGAAGTAAAAAGGGAGAAGATATTTTTTTAGCTTCAGAGAGAACGCACTCCTTTACATCCATGATGCACGTAAAAGTTTGGAGTATTTTTCAGGAGCCACATGCTAGCTTTATCCTTTATGTTTAGCACAATCAGACACATTTCATTTATCATACATAGTGAGGAACCTCTTAAAGCTTAAACTACAGAGCTCTTCTCAGTGGTTTTAGTGTCTCTGTGTGATTAAAGAAAACGATTTCACGCCTCCATTTGATCCAACATTCAGAGCTTGTCCATAGGCAGCATGTTCAGTTCCTTAAAATAAAATAAAGTCTTACTTATAGCTGTGATAAAGCACGAGGCCAAGCCCATAATGGAGTGAACCTAATGTGTCCATGGACCTGTGGACCTCTCAGATTAGCTGCAGAGACTTGACCAAAACAAAAAGATCCTGGAGAGCGTCTCAGGCAAAGATGAAGTGGTGATGATCCTAAAAATGGTTGGTGAGAAGAGCTTTAAAAATGTTTCTAAAAAAACCAGACAGATTTAGTGAGAACAAGATATGAGATGAGTCTGTCACCCCCATTTCAAGTGTTCGCCTTCCTGAAGAAGTGGGGATGGATTAGTCTGCTCGGGAGACTGGCGCCCTCATGAGCTCGTTCAGTGCAATGAAAAGAGGACTTTCTGCTTCCTTCTGTACTTTCTAGTTCTCTCTGCGTTCTTTCCAGATCCAGATCCACTTTCCTGTGATTCTTTTGATTCCATCTCTTCACACTGCTTTAACCATCAACATCTTGTGTCTTCATGACTTTCCCACAAACGTCCACACTGCCACGCCCCCTCTGTTTTAAAGAAGCTGGTGAGAGCTATGTACAGATAGTGTAAGGATGTTTATTAGTGTGTAAGGTGGTTAGTTCACTCGGGGCGAGGTTCTCCATGGACTCTGAAGCGGTATAGGCATGTGTATTCTGGATGACCCCAGTTCGACAGGACCCGGACCTCGATGATCTGGAAGGCCTTGTCGTTCTTCTCCTGACAGATAAAAAAGGAAATGTTGACCAAAAGCTCACAGGTATTGATTTTTGTTAGAAAATTTTTCTAAAGTTACCTTAACTGGGAAGACCTGCAGCGATTCCCCATCCTCCTCGTATATGTAGTCCCCCAGGAGTTTTCCTTCTTCTTGATATTCATCATCAAGACCCTAAAGATAAGAATCAGATGATTAGATTTGATAAAAGAATGACTTTATTGGTTCTGTGCAAGTATTTCTTACAAAAACGGTGAAGTTGCGTGGTGCACTGGTGATGTTTCCAGTTGGGGATAGGGCCTTTGGGATGTGCTCCACACCAAAGGACGTAGGCAGGATCCTCAGGGACAACCTGATCACCAGATAACCTTGAGAGCCTTTAAACGCCCAGCAGTTACCAGGATATACATCAGGCTAATGGAGGGGAAGAGGAGGAAATTACTTTTGGAACAGAAGACTTTAACACTGATTGTATCTGGATAAGCGAGCTTCCTGTTTCTGAGAAGGTGAAGCTCACCTGGATGACGACGCGTGGAGACTGAGAGAAGTACCAGAGAGGCAGACCAAACAGGCTCATGAGGGCTGTCTTTGTCTCGTATGTTTCAGAGCAGCGAGTGCTAAGGATGCTGCCACCTGGAAACCAACAGGGAGACAGTATCGATCACTTATTTAGATTACTGTGACTTAAACAGGTACCTGACAGCTTCAAACACTCACTGTTCAGTCAATAAAACCTTAAACTCTTAAATCAAGTAGCACTGAGTGGCGATCCGCAGGGTTCAGGAGATTTAGAGGGAAACTTTACAGAAGAGTAAACTTTTCACCAATAAATATTTGAGGTAAAAAGATTTCCCTAAAGATCAACAATCTCAATAAAATTGAAACTATAATAGGAGCAAAGTAAATCAAGCATACTAAATTTAAAACATGTAAGCAGTATTTTTTTGACTGATGGATAGACATCTGAATATGATCAGAGCATCATCCCAGTCAAACACAGAGCAGCTGTGATGATCACAGACAGCAGAAACACGCGTCCTAAAACAGTCTGAGATGTTCTGCTAATCCTCCGTTGTCCTCGGACCTGTTAATGACTTCATCCTCGTTGCGTAAGAAAGACGTAGCACAGATATGGAACAACTAGATCGCTAATCCTTTTAAACCACTCCAGAGTTAAGGACTGACCTGGATACAGGCTCAGGGTGGACAGGTTTCCTCCTTACCTCCAGACTCCAGGGCGTAGTCCACCAGGCCCGTTCGGTCCTGGGAGTACAGCTTCAGAGCGTTCTGGACTATCAGCTTCACATGCTGGGATGCAGACCACAAAACGAGATTAAAAATAGCTCCAGAGATGTCAAACCTTTTGTAGCTCCTTGTAGATATTACAGTTAGAATATAAATTGCTGACGGGGGGATGTGTCTGTACCTCTTCATTCAGCCCCTCAGCAGCAGAAGAGTGCTGGACTGTCCCAGTTACAGTCTGAACAATGTTTTCAGTTTGGGACTCTGCTTCACCCAGCGTCTGGGCCTGAGTGAGCTTCAGCTGCTGTGAGATGTTCCTCAGGATGCTGAGCTCCAGTGAGGCCAGCGCTCCCTGCAGATCCGATGTGCTGACGTAGCGCTGCGACAGCCAGAGCATCAGAGACTCTGGTACCTGACCCTGCTGCTCTCCTGATTCACCAGCACCAAAGAACAGAGCCTGGAGCTCTTTCCTTAGCTGTGAGGACACCTGACCTGATATCTGAAAGGGAGATAAGATACAATTTTTATAAATTAAAACCCTTAGAAACGACGGACAATGTGACAACTGGCTCTGTTAATAGAAAAGCGTCACTTTGACACTTAGTCTGTGCTACTTACCGTCTCCTGCAGTGTGTCCAGCTGTTCACATCTGCCTTTGCACCCAACAACACCCTGGAGGTCCCCTTTGATCCTACTCAGCTCCAACTCAAGTTTCTGCACCTCTGCCAGCAAAGCATCATGGTCCTCCTGCTTCACACCCACACTGAGGAAAAAACGATAACAATAACTATACTGAAAAATCTGCCTGCAAAATGATAAAGGTGTGAAGCACAAAAACATTTTTAAAAATCCTGTCCTCATAGAAGAGGATTTAATTATCCTCTGTACCTGACAGGAGGCGTGTCTGCTGCTGATGTGATGACTTCTTTCTCTCTCTCCTCTTTCACCTGTTCATACTGCTGCTGCTTCTGCTGCATCTCCTACAATACAGACCGGAAACTCAAAACTCAATCCATCATCCAGGAAAACACCACTGATAGATTATAACATGGTGCTGCTACCCAAAGACCTGTTTCCTGGGAGATCTTAGTCATTTTAACGTTGTGTTCCATCAGTTATTCATCTACAGTAGGAACCACACACACTGGTCTAATGTAAACAAACAGGACATATGAGATCATTCACTTCCATCAGTGTGATAAAGCATCACTGACCCTCTGTATAATCAGTCCACTTGTCACTGATTGTCTTGTCTGTTTTACATGTTTTTATCAAAATTATTTGCTTTAAAATCAAATCAGAATGAGGTCATGTTTAAGACAAATGTATGTAGTTTTATGTGTGTATTATGTAGAGTAAAAACAAAGAATACATAATGAAAAAAGCAACATATCTGCTGTACATACCTCCGTCCTGGCTGCCAAAGCCTTAAGCAGCAACTCTAAATCAGTCAGGCGTGCTGCCTGACTTTCCTGTTGCTGTTTCTGCTGCTCTGCATTCTGCAACAGAAGACATTACATTTTAAAGCAAAATGTTCCTGTAGTGAGTCAATCCTTTAATGTTTCTGAACATAAGTGTACCTGTGCGGTGTGTGTGTTTTCCTGCTCCAGCTCCCCTCGCAGCACGCCGAGTCGCTGCTCCAGCAGAGAGGACACCCACACCTCCAGGCTCTCCCTCTCAGTCTGGGTGTGGAGCTGCTCTCTCAGGGTGCTGTACAGACCCAGAATGTCCTGGTGACGCTGATCCTGCTTCTCGTCTCCCTTCTGGACTCGATCCCACAGTAGAGCTAGCTGCTGTTCGACACGTTCGAGGCGCTCCAGGTCAACGCCAGTGATGGCCACAGGGGCGAGGATCGGCTGAAGAGGACAGGATGTTAAAGATGACTCAGCCCCGTGTTTCTCCTGATGTTTAAACTACAGGTGCTGCTTACTGTTGCATGTGAGACTGGGGTGGCCGGGGTTGGCTCCACTGGAGGTTCTGATGCAGGTGCAGAAGCTGGAACAGCCTCAAAGTTAGACAAGAAGGTCAAGGGAGACACAGGACGCCATTCTGTCAGGTTTACAGCTGGGAGGTAGGCAAGTAGGGCAGCAGTGGACGGACCCCACAACCAGAGAACTGCATCAGAAAACACAGTGTAAACCTCACTCAGGTGATAAATCTGAAATAGTTACAGTTTCACTGATTTATAATCATATACCTGTAATTATCAAATAGAATTGTATCTGTTCTACTTATAAATTGACAAATAAAAAATGTACGTGTTTGAGTTTTGCTATCTAAGCAGGTATAAACTTACAGTGAAGCCTTGGGAAGGCTGGCCTGAATCTGCTGCAGCATACTCTAGAGATGTGTGCTGGTTCTAACATCTACAGCCTCCACACTGATAGACTGTTTCAGTGTGTGTGTGTGTGTGTGTGTTCACTACACCAAAAAATGGGTTGCATCTGCAAAAAGGAAAAACTACAAGTTCTAAGAAACTTACGTAGGAGGAGTAAAAAGGGCAAAAGGAGCAACAGGAGCTTCCAGAGTCTGGGAAGGCATCTGGATACACAAAAACACAAAACACAGGAGTCCACCCTGCTTTACAGCGTGTAGGAAAAAGGTCAAATAAAACAGGTATTTTGGTTACTGCATCAAGACTGAATAATTCAGAACAAAATGTGATTTTAACTTTTAAAATCAGCATTTAATGATTCTCTAACTAAAGTTTGTTATATTTATTTGAGACATTTTAATCATATGTTGGGGTTCTTACTGTGTCAGGAAGAAGACATTGAGGAGGGACATGAGAGACACCAGCTGGTACCATCCTCTAGCCAGAAACCACAGCAGCCCCTTGCCTGCTTTCACTGAACCAGCAGAGAAGACATACAGAGAATAAGAAAGTAATCAAACTAAAAAGAGATTTTTTAAATAAGATGATAAATAAAACCTCTCCTCAGCACCAACCTGGAGATGCCAGGAGCATCCAGAAGAAGGAGACAAGCCCCTGAGCTGCTGCTCCAACTCCTGAAACCAGAGCGTTCCCTGCTCTCAGCACGCAGTAAGCTGGCAGCAGGAGGCAAGAACCTGGAACGCAAAGAGAAATCCATCTATAGCTTCAAAACATCCTGAAACACACAAACATATAAGTGATGGTAGATTTATTGAGATGAAACCTGCAAAAGCTAAGATGCTCCACAGCGCCCCCACCAGGCGTTGTGTCCTGGAGGACTGAGTGAGGATGACGGTGCGAGTCTCTGAGTGCTGCTTCCCTTTACAGTCATCACCTGTTTATCGACATAACAAACGAGCAACAGGTAAAAAACACAAGGCTGAGTGAATCTAATTATATAAAGAAAAATCTAATCTACACAAAAACAGGCATCTAGAATAGTATGACACAATGCAAAGCTTCATGGGAAACACACTCTGGCAAGGTTTTTTTTAAACACTGCTAAAAGAAACAACTGCAGGTCACAGCAGTCAACAGGCTGCTGACCAGTTCACACAACCTCCACCCAGTGATCCTGACTCAGGGCGTGCATATCAATGACTCCGTCAATCACACCAACACACAAGATCAATGTGTGAGAAGAGAAGGGACATTTACTTACACAGGGAACCATTGAGATTAAGATGTGACGTGTCTTCAGTCACCAGGTCCTTCACGTTCATGCTTCCACAGAAACTCGAGTGAGCTGCAACACAAAACAAAACGTTTATTTGCATTAAAAAACATGTCTGAGGCAAGCACTATGGAGGAAGATGAAGATGAGAGAATGGACATGCCATCAGTGTGAGAGGAAGAAAATATAGGTTATAAACCAGTTTCTCACTGGGCTGAGACTAACTGGTATGCACATTTTGACTAGTTGTATATTTTGAGGACTTCTCGTACAAATTGTTCCAAAATCTAGTGACAAAAATAGCAAAGTCCTGCAACTCATGAGGAGACAGAACCTTCAGGAAGGTTTCGAGACTGTTTTGAACTCTCTAAGGAAAACTGTTCACAATTTGTTACAAACAGTCTCATCCCAGTGAGATTCTGGTTTTAATGAACATGAATAGAGGCATAAAACAGAAGAGAATACAGAACAGCACCTGCTAGAAACTGGACTTAGAATGTAAGAAGTGAAACTGGATGAAGAGAGAAAGAAACTCTTCAGAGGCACTTTGTGAGAAACTCTGTATCTTTGTCTCAGTGTAAGGATTCTCTGATTTAAAAAAAGCAAAGAGTTTAAAAATGACACAAAGGTAATTAAGAAGAGCAGCTGCAGAGGTCAGGAGCTGTGACCTTTGACCTTTCCCCCATGCAGCAACAGCAGGTACCTTGTTCTTCGTAGCCAGCAGCCTTGGAGCTCATCGTCCTGTGGAAAGCTGTCTGCCTAAACAGCCAAAGTTTGGACAAACCCGAGGACGTCGTTTGTCTCGCTGAGTCCCAAAACGATGCTAGGATACCTGGTGACACACCTGTTCATACAAGCTCCGTTAGTTCAGGTGGAAACATACAGTAGTTAGAGAGGAATCACTGAAAAGGAATAGACTGCAGTTAGGAATCTGAAGAGGAAGTCAATGATTCCCTCAAATATCCTGAGAAGGAAAGGAGGAAGATGAGGTTTCAATAAGGAGCTAAAATCTGAGAGAGTGATGAGGAAAGGATGAACAAACAAAGTGTCTGTGTACCTTTTTCTGATGACCTTTTGACCCATGAACCTAAACGGACCACGCTGGTGAAGAAAAGAGAGACTACAGAGATGATGGGTGCCAGAGCTTGTTTGCTGTACCGCAAACACGAGTTGGACATCGACATCAGAACACCTGGAGAGAAGCATCATTAATAATTAGTCTACTGAGAGCAATCTAGTAATAAAAACACTTTCATTTAACATTCTAGCTCCGAATGGCTGACTTGAAGCTTTCCCACCTGTCTTGTTCCTCCGACTCCTGTCTCTGGTGTAAATACTGGTGCACGGTGAGGACAGGGAGGACAGAGCATCAGCGGAGAGCTCTGCTGCTGCTTGAGATGACGGCGACTGTGTGATGGAGGAAACCCCTTTCTGAGAGTGCAACGAGCAGTCTTTGCATAAGTAGCCATTAGCGACCAAGGTGTGGGACTTTGATGTGCTGGCGTCTCCGTTGATGCCTGATGATGAACTGTGATCAGAGCGCTGTCCTGATCACGGGGGGACAGAAAACACAATTTGTAAGCATGTTAAACTGAGCTGAGCCGCCCATATTTATTTAACTACTCCAACTGACCCCACTGTCCGTCCACAGTGGTGGTTGTAGTGGTGGTGGTGATGGTGCGATGTCTCAGGTGGGACTGGTTGTATGCTGACGTGAGTCTGGAGGCCTCAGACGTGCTGCTGCTCTCCTGAATTCTTCTGTCGTTGTCGATCGGGGTGCTGGTAGCTGAAAAGGACAGGGTTTGTCTCGGCGTGGAGATCTGGCTCAGGGACAGAGACACGGAGCTGGAGGTGGACTGCTGCTTTCTGCTCCGAGACGTCCTGGGAATGTAAAAGGGACACAAATAGAAAATAATTAAATCACAAACAAACAGTGCTACAGAAAAACTGTACAATAAGCTAAATGTACTGCGCTGCCTGATACGTTTCACTCAGTACCTTGTTGCTTCCTGTGACACTGCTTTAAAACATAACAGATGACTTGATTTGAAACCTTCTAAAACACAGTAAAACTCACATAGAAGACAGGTTATGTTAGCAAGTGTTGGAGACACGGTGTTATGTGAGGTCACTTTTAACAAGAGAGCCTGATCTGTCATCAATATTCAAGCTGAAAACTGATCAGCAGGAGGACTGCGTGATATCAGAAAAACATGAAACTATCTGTGATAGTACAAGGATGATATTAGCTGTAATAAACCCTGATTTTCCTCACCCCTCTCTTTGTGTTCTGTCATTGAAATGATCACCACACTTTCTTGTGTTTCAGACAAAATCATCTAAATCAAGTGCAGGACATTTAGAGTCCATCAAATCAGCATACAAGTCACAAGTCACTTGAACTAATGTGTTCAAATTGTGGCCCGCGGGCCATCTGAATAACTGTGTGTGGCCTTTGCAATTCCAGAATAGATGTTTGATACACTTTGAGACTCTTTTAAAAATTCTTACGTTAAGATTTTTACTAATGTAAGGCTTAATGAAAAATGGAGTACAATAACAAGTATTTAAATACTACAGCATTAAATATTGCAACTCTATGAAGCGCTTTGAGTAGTGGAAAAAGCGCTATAAAAATCCAATGCATTATTATTATTAAATAACCACATTTTGATTGCTTTTAATTACATTTCATAGTACCGGTAAATGGGACCACAAACCCTCACAGACTCAGCTAACATCAGCTGTTTTGAATTATTTTAGCTGCATAATGTTGTTAATCAAAAACACAGTTTACATGCCTCTAAAGTGGAGCACAGAGCAGGAGGGGACTTTACATCATTTTAAGCAGCTGCCAGCAGCGAGGCCAGCACACACTCTTTAAAAGTGTGATTCAGGTCTGAAGAGGTTTGAAATGACTGAATTAAATCAGTGAATCTGGTGATAAATCCCAGGCTGTGAATCAGATTTTCTGTATTGTTTATGTTATGTTGTCAGCTGTTGATGACATGATAATCTCTGACAGGTCATGCCTGAGTTAAGGTGACGCCTCTTCCCATCAGAAAACACTTTACTCTCTTTCAGAGAGAAACTCCAAGTCAAACACCAGCTGACTGGTAGGGAATGGATCTGGTTATTTCCTCAGCAGGGTCTTCAAATATTGTCACAACATGACTCTTAAATAATAATTAGAACTAGCTGAACTGTGAAAAGCCAAATAACAATTTCATCCAAACCAAAAACTTTGACCTGTGCAGATTGTATATTGAGATTGCCTCACCGTGTCTCCCTCCTGGTGCTGGTGTAGCTGCTGCTGTGGTTCTGGGAGTAATCAGCCAAGATCTCGTTGCCATAATGACCTTCTCTGCTCTGCAGACGCAGGCTCCTCCGTGACATCTTGGGCGACTCGTACACAGGAGCAATCTGGTGCTCCTTCTCAAACTCTAACGCTACGCTGGAGTAACTGGAGCTGAGACAGGAGGGAGAAACAGGAACTGTTACAGCAGGAAAACAGTGATGAGGCATGGCAGGACACTAAGGAGGAAATGCGTTTCTCCTATTTGCTCAACTGAAACGCATTTAGAGAATAATGTGTGTCTTCAGCTTCAGATCAAAATCAATACTTAGACAAGCCTTTCCTGCATTTTCAAGGATGTTTTTTCTTAAATGAAAACAAACTGTTTTGTTTATAGAGCTGTAACATTGTTGTTCTCTGCACTGGGCAGTGTTCCTCACAGGAAATGACTCACTCGCTCATATGAGAGAGAGAAAGCCCAGAGAATGGGCACACTGTGTCTCTGAGAGTATAATTAGACAAATGTACAGAGTAAACATCCTCAAATATGCAAGTGAAATAAGGAAATAAAACACACACTCAGTGAAATTCCAAACCAAAGTTAAGTGGAAACACGCCACAAATTTTTTTGCCATGCTTTGCTGTGACTCACAGGGCCACACCCACCTGGCAGAGCAGCTCGGAGCTGCAGCCACGTGACTAACAGTTCTCTAAAACCTACTACAGGTTCCCATAGCTACAATGAACAAGCAAAATAAGAAAAACCCATGCTTTATTTTACTGTAATGTAAATAATCTCTTTAAAAGTGGATTTATTTTGTGTTTACGATGCTTGCAACTTTTCCCGCCTCCAGACTGAGAGGGTGGAAACTGAAATGAGCCTTTTATTATGTTATAAAGTACACACCTTTCACTACACAGCTGAAAAACAGAGAACTTTACTGTTTACACAAAAGCCACCAGGTTTATGATCTGAGCACACAGTCAGAGGCCTTGCAGCTGTAAAGTGAATGCATGTATCACACATGTACGTCTGGCCTTGTGGCTCTAAAACCGGAGGATTACACACTCCCTGCTAGAGCCAATTATGTGCTTTTGTCCCGAGTCTACCTCCTGTTTGTAGAAGCAACTGCTTCCATTTTGAAAACATAACCAGGACAGTATAAACAGTCAAACATCTACAAGTTAACATCACTAACTTGTCATCTGAGTAACCATTAGTTTTCTTTTCATATGCATGCTCGTGTTCTGTATTAATTTGGGAGATCTCTTTATTTACCAATAGGACAATCAGTTTTTTCCATAGCATGCTTGCTTATCTTACACTTCATTTGAAATTCAAATAATGAAAGAGACATTATCCCACACATTTTAATCCCATGAGGTTAAATGAGCTAAAAAAGCAGTTAATCCAGTCGGTCCGGTCTAGAACTACAGAGCAGCATGTTTACCGAAGAAACATTCCAAGTTGCATCCTGAGCAACTTGTGTTCATTGTGTTCAACCTGAGCCTGTGTTCGTTGATATTTATCGGTCCACGTAAAATCACACAACTCTGTGATGATGCCAGTGAGATATGTAACACTGGGTTTGAGGCGTGGAGATAACGTTGGAGGGTAGGGCTAAATAAAGAGATACATCTGTCTGTGTAGCCTGCAGCCATGGACAAACATTAATATAAACATCTGCTCTACTTGGCAGCTCATGGAAAACTTATATTTGAACTTCACATGTTTCTCCTCTATGATCATGACTACCACCATTACCTTAAATAGAAATAATGCAGAAAACAGCTAATGTTTAAAAAAAAACTTAATTAGTTTACAAACTCTTCATTTGGTCTGTGTGTCACACTTCTCCCAGGCGGCTCTCACGGCCCACATGTGATATAAATAGAGATGGATGCAGCTTTTTCAGAAGCAAGTAAAGAAGAGATGGACATGTACGGAAGATAAAAAGAATCCATCCATCCATCCTAAAACCGAGTCTCCTGAATCCTTCCTTACATAACACCAAAGACTTTGGTAGCTTTCCCAGACGTGTGTGGGCACCACCAAACTGTTTTTGTCTTTTTTCATGATTCACTCACTTTTTGTGTTTTAAGTAGTCGGTGGGCATAATGCAATGACAAACATATGGTTCAACATCATTATGACAAGAGATAATAATTCTAAGGTTTTTTTGACAATAGCAAAGTATTTTTAAAAATTTGAAGGAAATTTATCTACGTGTTAAAACTGCAACAGCATTAGAGGATCCAAATGTCATGATCCGATGTGATGGTTGAGTTCATTTCATTGATAAAGTGAAAGCACTACTAAGTTTCTACCCTGGAAACAGCAAGAAGTTCACATTTCCACAGCAGATTCTGATTAAAATATAATCAATTTAGACTTGAATTATTTCTGTAAGACAAAAAGCAGAAGCGTTTCCTTAAAAAAAAAAAAACAGCCCGGCAACTCCAATTAAGTAATTTTTGAATTCCAGTGCCATGTTAGAGCCACCGACTGGCCCTACAAAGAGTTTAATCTGTTTTGCTGACAAAGTGACAACATTATATAAGAAGAACAAAATCTTTTTGATGTAAAAATGATCAAGCTGCTAAAACCTAAAGCTCGTGGTAGTCAGTCTACAGCAGCTTGGTTATATAACACACTTGCTCCATGAAATCTGGCTACCAGGTGTGAAACACACACACACATTTTACAGTGAGATTATAGAAACCATGTGGGTTGTAAATCTCAGCATCAAAACCACAAGTGGGGTTACCAAAGTGTTGTCAGAAGCCTGCCAGAAAGTATTTAACCTCACATGCAAAAGTAAACAAAACAGGGAACGTTTTCTTCGAGGAGGGACTTTGAGAAGATGCACAAAAAAAAAAAAAAACCTACCAAAGTTAGAAGTAACATGTTTAAGTTTCTGAGTTTCAGCATGAGTCATATACTACGTAAGAGTTTAATATACATGTTTATAAAAAACAATAACAATTTCAACATGTAAATAGTTCTGAGAGACCAGTTGAACTTCTAACCCTGTTTGTAACAAGTCTCAATAGAATGTGTTACATAGGAGTTTCACAAACTCACACATTGGTTTGAAATGTGCCAAAAACTAAGTATTTCAGGGGGATGAGATGTAATTTGGCTGAAGCAGAGCAACACTACCTAGGTCCATGTTGCATTTACTAAAAATATTAGTTTGCCTTCTGACATCCAGTCTTTGGAAATTCTGTGAGAAAAATAGGACAGAGCAAAAACCCACTTCCTTCCTGTTTCCCCAAAGATTCAATGAGCGGAGAAAGTCTTCCCCCTGAAATGCTGAGGCCTATATTTACCAGTGGCCACAAATAGTAACATAGAATCAAGCAAAGAGTCTTTAGATATCCATCCAACCATCTCAGGTTGGAAGGATTTGGCCGAGTGATTAGGATCATTCCCGCCCTGCCTCATTCTCCCTCCCACTGACAGCACTTCCTCTCTGCTGCGCGCTATAAGTAGTGTCCTTCTCTCGCTTGCTACAGCAGCATGTTGCTGTGGTTGTTATGGAAACCACTCTAAACTGCTTCCTCAGAAAAACCAGAGAAACATGGACACATGCAACGTCAGTTAGCTGTAACAAAAACAACAAAGGGAGACTTTTATCTCTGATCCACGAAAAGAGGCTCTCAGTTTAAATGTCTAATTTTTCAAGCTTCAAATATTCTAGAAATGTGTGTATTAGGTTCAGATTCACAATAATAAGAAGGTAAAGACAACAAAATCCAGCTGCTGCCGTTTGCTGACAAGTTAAACTGCGATGAATGGAAGCTCAACGCACGTGTGAAAACAGCTGTGATGACAGGGTGTAGTACAACTAACACAACAAATTCAGCTACAGCTAGCTTTAGCTGTAACAACTCAGACACTCATCAGATATTTATTTTAAAATGAGCTTCATTGGTTCAAAAAAAAATCTAAAATTAAAAAATATATACAGTATAGCAGGTAAACCACTACCTCGTCTTACTGCTGCCCCAATTCAAACAACACTAAGACTGACACCCAGAAGCCCCATCCCCACTGACCCACTTCCACCATCATAAAATATGAAGGCCCTGTCAGTGTGAAGCAGCCTTCAGCACACACCAACACACACCTGACTTCTGTGGTAAAATGGGCGTAGCCTGCCTGTTTTTCTAGAGGTAAGATAGTTTCATTCTCAGCCACAACACACATCATACAACAAACGTGTTTTTAACCACACACACAAAAAGATGGTACCTTACGGTTTGAAGTGCGTCTAATGATTTAAGAAAGGGGCCGTGGGAAAAATAATCACATTAAGTCTAATTTTTGTGTTTACATTTGTTTGAGAGCACCTCGCCAGCCTCTACCACGGCACTGATGAGTTTTTCTTGCTGCATTTAGGATTTTTAACAAGGTTGGTGGGCCAGGTTGCAGCAGCCCCCCCCCCCCCCCCCCCCCCCCTGTGTACAGAAACAGAGAGTAACAGGGGGCTTCTCTTCTTGAGCTATTCAGTGACACAAACCTTGTCACTGCTCTTTTGAGTTCTGACAACAGATGGACCAACCGTTCCTGTCATCTGACCCTGTCTGCTTGCAGCACTCTGTTGTACATGCACACCCACTCCACACAGGCAAACGTCCCAAATCTGAAGTCATTTAGCTGCAGCTTTGAACAAGTATCACGTGATACTGTTATTATTATATGATCCACATTACAACGGCTTTGGTTCTCAGGAGGGCTGAGAATTTTCAGCCTTGCAGGTTTGGCAGACAGAATCTAATAAAAAACTGCTGATCGCTCAACTAGCTGGTCAAGAAGCATAAACTATTAGTCTAATCCTGGGATCAGGGCCACGGTTGTAACTGTGGGGTTCATTAATAGCTTCTCAGCTGACTGCATTCAAAGGAACAGGATTAGCGTGTGTCCATTAGTCTACCTGGCATATTCAAGTGGGGGTGTCAAACAAGCTTTTGTACATTCATTTTACTTTGTCTCAGTCCACACAGGCTGACTCACAGGAGTTCTTACAAAAACTGGATCTTGTTATGCTAGAATGAACTGAGTGTGCTGTGAACGAGGCCTGAAATATGAGAAGACTGAGCTGCTTTTTGCTCGTTTATGTTCTAATCCAACATCGACTGCATCGCAACAGAAAAACACCTAAAAGGTTAAGTTGCATCACATCTCACTGCTGCACCAACTATCTTAAAGACAGAGCAGTCCAGATTTGTTCAGTTGGAAAGAGCAGACACTTTTCTACAAGGCACTGCAGTAAACTTAACGAGATCTTTGTTGTAACTCGATTTTTTTACGAGACACTTCATACTTTCCCTAAAGACATTGGGGGCCCCGTGCTTCTGAACGTTAACTCTTCCACTCCCTTAAGTCAGAAAATGAGCACTAATGAGTTAATGCTTCAGTTTCTGACCCACACACCCAAATGCCTTTCTCTGGTTCTAATGGCTCCTGGCAACTAAGGTGACAGCTCTGGAGCCAACTACATTCCTCCACATGCACAGACATTCCTGGTGAGGTGGTGACCACGCCTTGAGCAAAAGATGTGATGAAGAGCAACTGAATGAAGGATGTGTGGAGAGTAAGTGTGATGTGAAAAGCTGAGGTATAAAAAGAAACTAGAACACAGGATCTGTGTGAAAGCACTGAAACTCACAGCTCAACAGAACTGAAAGGTTTGCATAAAAACCACCAGATATTTACAGAGTTAAAAATGTTCCAACTGCATCGTAAAAACAATGCCAGCTGCTTCCACTGGGTCTAAAATTATAAACTCAAAGAGGAAAACAAGCACTGAAGTAGAAATGAATGGAATAGCCTCTGGCATAACATGGCACACAGATCATATTTACTCATAATCACTTTGTCATAATAATACTGTCATGTTTTTATTTAAATGCTAGGACAAAAACAGGCACTAACTACCCTTGCAAAGCCTTAAAAGAATTATTAGGATATTTTTTCTTAATTTTGACTAAATTTCAGTGCTGCCTTGAGTAACGAACAACCTGAATGTCTGATGGAGCACCGAGGTCTCACCTGAGAGAGTAAGTATAGCCGGTGTTCTCTGGAGCACACTGTGGAGGCGTATATGTGTGAAGCTGCGAAAAATCCATGGTCATTCTTCTTTGTTTAGACTGAAAGAGTTAGGATGTAAGGCATAGGACTCCTTTAGTGACAGCTAGCATGTCAGGAGTTGTCTAACAAGGACAAACTCGCTTTTAAACAAACTTTACCTAAAAGTACATGCACTGTTTTGTTCAGTCTGTCTCTTTAAGGTTAAACTTCTCTGTTTAATATCTGCCACATTTATCAGCACAATAGGAACCGACTGACAACTTTAACTAACCATTAAAAGAAGTCAATCAGAAAATTTCCCGCCTCTTTCCTAACTCAGCTCTTGCACCATAGGCTACAGGAAAACCACCTCCAGTTAAACAGAAAAGCCCAGCTCAGTCAGACTTTCATGAAATACTACATTCTTTTTCCTCATAAACACAACAAAGCTACTGTGGGTAAGAGTTGGCCGACCTCTTCCTCCATGCTGGCTCTGGCTGACGGAAGGCTTGAACACCAGTGAAGCTGTAATGAATGACCTGTCTCCTCTCCTCTGGTGGGAAAAGCGGGCTTCAGCTGAGAGAAAAGGCCAGCAGAGACAGGACGGAGACAGGACGATCCTCCTGTTTGTACTAAGCAGTCAATAAGAACCAGGACAGTCAGTCCTACAGCAGCAGCTCAGGCAGGCTTGGTATTATGAAAGCCAGTAAAACAGCAGAGGGGTGGGGTGGACTCTGAACTAATGGGCGGGAAGCAGCTGTCCTGAGGGTTGAACCTCTCACACAGAAAACTGCTTCATGTGAACAGCCTGTGCAAATCCCATATTGTCGTTAAGACTCACACACCTTCACTGTGTCTTTAACTAAATCTAATGCAAATAAGGCGATCCTCTAATGAATCATTTTTGCATGAGACACTGATTCCACCTTATAGTGAGGTTAAAAGAAACAGCTGCAGGGGTGATATTAAATTTCACTACTGCTAAAAAGTTTGGGATCACCAGAAAACTTTCAAGCTTTTCATAAAAACGTGAAATTAGCAAACAAACGGGACATGCAGACATTGTTAGAGTTAGAAATTAGGATTTAAATCAAGATGGTGAATGGTTTCAACAAACTTTGCTTTTGTCAAACTTTTTGTTTGTTTGTTTTTTGACAGAAGCAACATCCATCATTTCTAACAGAGCAATGTTTGCCCATCCTGCTGATTTGACAGAGACCAAACTGAATCTGTCAAACACGTCTTGATTAATCTGTGAAATCTGAATTGCAAAAATAACTATTTGGTTCTTGAAAGCACCATTGTTAAGCAACAATTAAAAAGCTGACATTCTTCCTGGTTCATGAATGCACCATCGCTAACAGCTAATTGTGCAAGCAATAACTTCCATATGGAAGCTTTCACTGCTAAGATTTTCAAGATAATCAAATAAAAATATATATATTCTACTCATTTTAGTTCTTGTAGATAAATCATGACAGCAAGTCAGAGCTGTACAAAAATTGGAAATCAGTATCGGCCCATAAAACCAAAATTGGTGCATCTCTTAAACAAAAGCTCTGGCTGAACGCATACAGTTCAAACTTCTCTGAATTTATAAAAATGATTTGCTCCAGGTAATACAATAAAAACACTAACAGCATTTGATCAGCCTCATAGGAAGCTGCATACAACTCTTCACCTGGTCCAATTTCTGAACCAATACTAAAACTGGCAAAGAACTCAACAGCAAAATACATTAATGACTTTTGCCAAAAAAAAAATAAAAAATCCACCATCAAAATCCCTACACATAATCTCAATCAAATCCGCCCTCAAGTCTCCAAGCTGAAAAGGAGGGATAAAGAGAAATAAATACCCAAAAGCCAAGGCGGACTAGTTAATTTCAGCCAGGATTAGTTGTTTTTTCTCTACTCCTCAATTTGTGCAGTGAATCAAACCAAACATCCTGCAGCGCAACAACAGGGCATATATTAGTAAGAGATCCTCCATAAAGAGACAAACTGAACAATAACAGTGTAAGGACACTACACAGTTAACATGCATCATAAAGTCGGATCTTGCTGCGTCCTTTACGCAAAACCACCTGCGACGTGCAAACAGCTGAGTCCAGAGACAGGGCCACCTACCTACCGTCAAAACAGCCTCCCACACCGAGCCCGTTTCAAAGAAAACAGATTAACGTTCATCACAACGCCACACCGTCCCGTAGAATAACACATAACAGCCCGCAACATTCTCACGTTGCTCATGGCTAAATGTGGAGCTATTCAGAAAACGCTGCGCAGACTTTACAGGCAACGACGCACAACCCGTATCTGTTCCGCTACACGCACGTTTAACACGTCTCATTAAACGCACACCCTGATTACTAAGTATCCGTTATAGAAAATGTATTTAATCGTTTAAAATCAAGCAGATTAGTAAAATATTACTCAATAAATTAACAAGGCCTAAGAATGCGTTCGCTGTCAAAACATTAGTGGGTAAAGGAGCGCAGCAAGGACAAAATGAATCAGAGTAAAAGCCAAATATTCACTATAAACAAGTACAGCTGCTGTCTGATCAGATCATACTCATATCAGCTCGAAAACTTGCCCGCGACTTCTGAATCCATGAATGTTGTTATTGTTGTTTAAAATTCAGAGGAATAAGATTCGCTCAAGATGCGTCAAGTCCGGCCAGCAGCCCACCGCTCGGATCGCGTATTAATCAGACTGCGGGTCTACAGATCCCACACAATGTGTTTTTAACAGGAAGGCTGGGAAGTTTACTAGCAACTGACTGTTACTGCTACAGCACAACAAGCCTGTTTCCAAAATGGCTTCCCAGGCGTAACAAAGCCAGAAGGATCGCTCCCGAGCTGATCCTCCCACTTCCAGGCTCTCTATTGTCGGCCGGAGCGCCCACTTTGAATCTATTGGAGGAAAACTGAAAACAGGCTCCTGCTGCACTGACAGGACTGGCAGCTCCTGCATCAACCCTCCTCACACTGCAACCCTTACATGGATTTATTATTTGAAATAAACGCAAACTCCACACAATCCTTTAAGGCTGCAGAGGAAAAGCTTAACTGATGTTGCAGAGCAGAAAACTTAGAGAATAAAATGTAGTTTTTTTATTATTATTATAAATATAAGACATGCACATTTAACTAAATGTTTTATGTATAAGATAACACTTTTTAGTATAAAGTTCTGCATGCTATAAGAACTTGATCTTTGCAGCTGATTGAAAAAACACAACTCTTCTATTTCTAAATTATTTGATTTTCACTTTCTACCTTCAGATATTTGATTCAGATGCAGTTCATCACCAGCTAATGCCAACAGGATTACTATTTTTGAGGACATGTTGAAATAATAACACGTTGTTAGCTAAAATTAAAGATGTAGTCATTTTTGGAAATTTGCACGATCATGATTAAACTAAAATGTTATTTATGTACTGTTACACAGTCATAAGCTAGGCCCTAGGAAATATGTTTATGAATAATAGAATAGAATGTTGTTTCATTATATTCATGGACTGAACTGAACAGATAAAATTAAAAGACCATTTTTAATCAGTAAAGAATTTTTAAAAAGCAACATTTTTTTCTTGTTTAATAAAATGCTAAAAACGGGATAAAATGCAAGTGTTATGACTGCCAAAGGGCCAGACATGATGCCAAATGAAACAATCTGCTTTACAATAAATCCTGATCAGAATAATCTCACTGCTAAGACCCTCAGTTAATTTGGCCTAAACAGAAATCTAGAAAACAATCCAAGTAATAGCACTGTGGATGAAGACATGTCAATCCAGTTCAAGCATTTCACAAATAAAAAGATCCTTATGAGATAATAACACTATTGAAAATATGTTTCAAAGAACAACAGGGGAGATCAAATCTGCAGCACTCTGACTACTGAATATCCATGATGTTGGGCTTTAGGTTCTGTGTTTTGTTGTTTCTTCTTGTCATGCTTTGCTTTGCTTCAGTAGATATTTCCATGTTCAGTTTTTTCAGCTCACCTGTTTTCAGTCAGCAGTCACCCTCCCAGCTGATAAACCATTCCCAGTCTCTCTTCACAGAGTTAACCCATTCAGTTATCTCTGTGTACCTCTTAAAAATGGCCAACAGGCCCCCAGTAAGT
The DNA here is from genome assembly GCA_006937965.1 of Callopanchax toddi. Lineage (NCBI taxonomy): Eukaryota > Metazoa > Chordata > Actinopteri > Cyprinodontiformes > Nothobranchiidae > Callopanchax > Callopanchax toddi. Next base: position 459,932 of record SSNR01000104.1, on the reverse strand, counting down.
TTTAATTTCTGTTGTGTGTTATTAACAAAAGAGCAGCCTCTTTGTTGCCAACTGACTGCTTTCTGAGTACAAGTTTTTTTTCTTTTTAGGATTAGACTCTTAGCTTATATAAGAGGGGTGTTTGTTTGCTACTGTGGTGGTCCAGTCTGTTGGTAGACGTCCATTACACCACCGCTTTATAACCTAATGGTATAATGATAATCATAATGGTAAAATCGACAGCTCTCTGATGGAAGCTGACTCTCGTAGCTCCTTGTACGAGTCGAAACTCAAAGCTGGCTTGTTCACATCATCATTGCTCACACATCATCTGAATACCTGCTGACCTGCTGAATATTGGCCAAGTCCAATTAGAGCCAATTATCTTTTTTCTCTATTACATATCTACTTCTCTATGTCCTCAATTTCTGCAGAAGTTTAATAATCAGCCATTAATTCAAACCAGGTGTTTCCCAGTCCCATTGATCTACATGTTTTAGAGGCTGCTGAACTTAAGATGCTTGAAAGATAATGTAATAATTTGAATCTGGAGTGCTCAAGCAGGAAAACGTCTAAAACACGCAAGGTAGTGTCCTTCAAGGACCAGTTTTTGACACCAGTATAAATTCAACTGGGAGCTAATTATGCAACAATCTGAAAAGGATTATTTAAATATGTTTTTAAACAATTACAAATGTTTGTTCTCATCTAACAATAACCAAAAAAGACTGCAGTAATTATTATTACTATTATTAAGCTATTATAGGTGTATCAAAAGTGCCTTGTAAAATAATATAATAATAACATTTACTGTAATATAATAGCTAGTCAACAGATCTTATGTGAATCCTCCACTGAACTGGTGTAGGTTAGCATCGTGGCTGAGGCGCCATCTGCTGGACAGAAAGGGGAATTCTAAAAGTTTTATTATCATGCGCTGATTTTGCTGTAGAGCAAAACGACCTTTGAACTTTAAACACAGAATGTGCAGAAAAGTAAACGTCTCTGTTTTTAACCCCATGTTTCAGCCTAAACAAAGCCTTCATCAACCCCTCTTCTCTAAGGCTACAAAACAACCACAAAAACAGAAGTGTATCGGTTCACATGGAAGCTTTGTCTTTGCTGAAGTTCAAATAGTCACACGAAGAAGCTAGCACAGAATGAGGGATGCTAAATAAAGGGCAAAAAGGAAAATAAGACAAGACTAGCTTGTTGCTGTGTGAGAAAAACGGACCCTGCCGGTGTGGAGCCAGCTTCTCACCGTGCAGACTCCTAACTTGAAGACAAAAAGTTTTTAAAAAATACTGTTCAGGGCGAACGAAATATGGAAATACTGTAACACCATCGTACAATATAGCGAAACTTGGATTACAAGTTAGCCTCTGTCACAGTTATATGAATGAAAATAGCTGGAAAAAAATGTAAATAATGTAAAGTACTAACAAAGAGAATAAGCTACTCACATTGCTGTGTGTGGACACAGGACGAATACTACGCTTATGGATCTCCAGAAATAAATGTTGGCTTTCCATAAATGAAGAGAGCATTTCTAATGTTCGCCTTTCCCGCACACGATCATTCTTTCCGTTGCAACCTCCGCGTCACTAGTTCAGTCCGGAAAAAATTACCATAAATGGCACACACAGCGACATCTAGTGGCCACTTGTGGCAACCGCATGCATATACTATTGAAAATAAACTAATATAAACACCATGTATTTGCATTATTTTAAAAATCCTATACTGTATATAATATTTAAACTTAATATGAAAAAAACATTGTTAGGTAGCAATAATATACAGTTTTAACACTTTAAATTTCCTCTTAATAACTGGGTTAGAATTTGAGGCAGATTTTTAAAGTTATGTTTGTGTCTTTTGTTTAACTTGATTCTAAATGGTTGATTGATGAAATTGTTTTATTGCATTTGCATAGAGGGCTTTAAGGCTTCTGTTCAAATGCCAACAACTGCTTAAACCATGACTCATATTTTTAGACAGCCAGACAATACCTGATAAACTGGATGTTTGTTATTAGAGGTTGTGATGTCAGCTCATTGTCTCTGAGGTCACATAGTCACACTGTGTGAAAGGTAAGAAGACTACCTGCACACATTTGACTTCTGTTTCTGTGCTATTGGTTCACATTGTTTGTTCTGTAATCAAAGACTATGAAAATAATTATTTTATTTTGTTTGCGTTGCCTTCTTCCTGTGCAGTCTCAGGACATGAATCGATGTAAGTAAACAAAAAAAAACTTTAAACAATTATACATCTTAAATAATTATGGAAATTATAAATTAACTCCTGGTGAATTAAAGCACTGCCCTGGTTTTTAAATCAGATTCCTACTCTAACAGTAGTACAATGCTGGACTAAACTTGCTTGTTTGCATGTTTGTGATATGAATTTGTATTTATTTATGTACTTTAAAGCGGCACTCCGGAGGATTTCATCAGGAGAGCAGTTTTTGAATCTAGCGTCCAAAGGCTCCTCCTCAAAACATCTCGACACGCGCGTCCGGTCGCGTGTGCGCGCGTGCACGCGGCGCATATACTTCGGACATGAACTGTACAGCTCAGTGTGTAGGGTTTAATCACTCACAGTTCACAATCTTATTCCAACAATCCTACGAGGGTCTGATGAGCCCTCTCTGTCCCTGCTGCTTCTGATATTAGCTCTGTTAGCAGAGAGCTGCTGTTGGACTCTGAAGCTGAACTTGACTCGGCCCTGGATGAACTTTCTGACCAAAATAAACGCATAATCCTGTCAAGCCTTGCCATTCTGTGAGGTGAAAGGTTTAAAAATAAAAATAAATCTGTCTTTAGCTGGAGAATGGGTAGGTTTTTGTAGAAATGAGCTGTGAGTCCTCAGTGAACGGCTGAGACGGCAGAGAAACACACGGAGCGTCCTGTATGACAGCGCCCCCTACTGGTACAGGTTTGGTCGATGCGCGTGCATGTTGAGAGAATGCAGAAATTTGAATTTCATTGGCTGAAAAATGTCGGCGGCAAGAAATAATGGAAAGGGGTCTCTAGGAGGAAGGAGGGTCTTCATCAGAATGACAGATGTTGTGGAACTCAACCCATAGATCATAGTTTAGACCTGAAATATCATTTAAAACATTTAGAAAACTTTGATACAGAGAAAAATGCTCCAGAGAGCCGCTTTAAGGCAAAGAAAGCAAATAACCGTTTATGCATAATGCTTTCCAGAGACTGAGAAAACCATAAAGGATCCTCCAGCTGGAAGCAGATGCAGAGAAGCTCCAGTTGGAGGTGACGTTAGAAACGTCTCACTAACAAATATGACACCTGTCTCTAAGGACAAAATAAAACCCACCTGCATGCAGTTGTTAGGAAAGACCAGAACAAGCAACCGATAAATTTACAAGAAGGGATTCCAAGGCCACCTTCAGCAAAACTCATACTGATTCTTTACTTTAAAAAAACAAACAAAGAAAATGCTATACACACAGGTTCATCTGGACAGAAGAGAGATGAGTTATGAAACTGGAACGTCAAATTACATGTTGCAGGTTACTTGTACTATCTTTATTTTACTTTAATAAAAAACCCTGAAAATGATCAAATCCTTCTTCTGTATTAGTTTAATTAGATTTGCATATGAACTTTACAACAGAAACATTAAAACAGTGTCTTATTTCATATAATTTAGATAATAGAATAAAATCAAGGAAAATGAGATCTTTACATAAAATTCAAAAACATAAATTTTAAGTTTGATTAGAATCACAGTTTATTGACAACAGAGTCAACAAAAGGAGAAAAATGATTAACTAAAAATGTAATTGGTAAATAAAAGTGCACATCTGTATAAAATGTGAGGTGACACATATGATTAATACCTTTGTTATTCCAAATAATTTCTACAACAATTAATCCAGATTTGGGTTTAACTTGTCTAAAAAGTTCGTACTGTATTTATTTATTCATCACTAGTTCCTTTTTCAAAAGGTTCTGTATTATAAGTAAAAATAACTTTTGGTAAATCTGAAGTAACATTATTTCCTCTGAGGGAAATAAACATAAAATATAAGAGAAAGCTGCATACTTGAATCTGATTTTGCAAAAAAATTCACAAGGTTTAAATTTTATACCAAGGTCTATAGGAGTCATTATTTGATGGAGAACTGATCAGTATAGTTGCCTGAGTTTCAATAATATACTAATAAAAATAGATTAAACCCCCAGATACCCTGAAGGTTGATGCTAGTGTACAGGTAATTACTCATTTGGATATACTAGAATATGCTTTAGCATAAATGAAGCAGGATATTTCCTGGTGTGAAGGATTAATGGTATTAGCATCCAAATAATATCTTAAAAATAATTAAGATATTAAATTATGTTAAAGGAAAATAAGAACTTGCTTTTTTAGGATCCTATAAAAACAAATTATAGAGGCTCAGTTTCCCAGACAGTGTTATTAATGTAAGGTCATTAAAATGTAAAACACTATTAGCATTAAGGATAATAATATTGTAAGGTACTTAATTTTTATTCTCAGTCATTTTCCATATTGAACACCATTAGCCCCTCTATATGTTTCTACCAGTGTGTTACCTGCCAGTAAAAGGGTTAAAAATGCTGACGTAGGACTCTCCTTAAAGAGACAAGGTCGAGTACTCCGTATTGGAATGCAGCCCTCCCGCGTGCTCCTGTTGCTAGGAGGCGCTGTTGGAGCCCGGAAGAGTTGGGGATGATGATGTTCTTCATCATGATGGTCAAACCGAGATTGAGAGCGGAGAAATGTGAAGTCCGCGGATAAAGTCGCCACTCTGAGCATCCCGGTGACGTTAATCTGCGTCCAGCCAAACAAAGACAGCAGGATTCAGTCACGTCTCCAACCACGGTCTGCAGGTAGGAACCGAAGCTGATCTCTGACCAGTATGGCACATCTGGAATGGAAGGGTTTCCTCGATTCAGGTGATCCACAACGCTTTAACTGCAGCAACCCGATCGAGCATGCTTTGAATGAGAGAGACTAAAGGAAAGCCATCCCCACCCATGCTGTATTTTTACTGGGCGGTTTGGATCAATGCGAGGGAGCGAATCAGGCTGCAGGCTGTGGGGTTACAGCATCATTACCACGGCTTTCAGTTTAATGACAGACAGGATTTAGACTGGCGTTTTATTTCTCATCTTATGGGGGGCCAAATGTAAAGTTATACATAAACAATATACCAGCCACGTTTAGCCTTTTAATAGCTACATTTAGCTATTTTTAGATACTCATAACAATAAAAGTTGGGCGTGACATTTTGTGAGGAAATGACAGTTATGTCTAAATGTTTAAACATAAATCAAGTTAATGGTGACAAAAATACATATTTAGAATACAATCTAAAAATATAAAGTAGATATTAATCAAATAAGGTTAAAAACTCTCAGGTTATAGAATCAAATGTAAATATATAAAGTAAAAATATATAGAATCAAATTTAAGTATATATAGGTACACATATATTCAATCTAATTTATCAAGTTCATTATATATATAGTTTTAAAATTATAGGCTATAATCAAAATTAAAATATTTAAGTTAAAAATATATAGAATAATATATAGAATCAAATACATGTAGTTAAATGTTATTATTTAGAATCTAATCTATATGTGTAAATACATACAACATGTTAAACTCTAAATACAAATGTTTTTAAATTAAATAATTAGCTCAAATTTAGCCAGCCATGAAATGTAAGCAGCCTACCAAAATAAAAGCAGGGTGACGTAATCTCCTATCTGCTGTCTCAGAGTCTCTTTGACAATAAGGTTGTGTGAATCTGTTCAACCACGGATCATTTATCAGTGTGCAGGTAGAACCCAGACAGGAACGTTGATAAACAAATCATGGTTGAATGGTCTTTCTGTCATTGAGACTCTGAGACTTTTACAGTGGATCTCTTCACCCTGCTTTTATTTTGATGGGCTACTAATACTTCCTCAGTCTGGATTCATTTGTTAGCTGAATATTCAGCTTAAAACAACCACATATTCAGATTTGATTCCATGCATTGCTTCATACATTCAAAGCTAAATGAATTAATTTTTATGTATTTGTACTCAAACACTTTATTCCACTTCCTGCCTAGAAGGATCAGTTGCTGACAGATGTTTCAGAAATAGGAACTGATATTGACTGGACACATGATCCATCTGCATTCTCATGAGCCATGGGAAAATAAAGGAGTCGCCAGCCAAGTTTAACAGAAAGGAATGTCAGGAATGTGTTGAGTGTGATAAAACACAAGAGCAAACAGACCCTCTTTTGTTGTAGGTGATTCATCCTGTTCTTCCGCTTACAGTATCAAACCCCAGTGCAGACTAACCTCACGCCCTCACAGAGTTGTGACCTAATTCCTCGTTCTCCGTTCGGTTTTTGAACAGCTGGGTGACCAGGCTACATGGTGTGTGTCTCCCGCCCAGAGTGTGGGTGTTCCAGGATGGAGAGCTACGAGGAGTTCTGTCTGCGGAGTTTGGTCATGCTGCAGGAGGAGGAGAAACTCAAGAGGAAGACACGTGAGCCGCTGCGTTCCCTGAAAGATTGCTCTGTCATTCACTTCTATGGGAGAGCTGTCCTTTCACCTCTGGTAAGGAGATAAACAAGCTTATGCCAGATATGTGATTAACTACATAATAACAAAAATCTTGGTTCCTCTCCTGCTTTGGGTGTGATTATACATCATTTTGTTGATTATTTTTTCAGTTGCAGTTCCATGAAGCATTAATTTGAACAATAAAAACAGCATTCCATTTCAGGAAACTACCTCTCAGGTCCTGAGATTTTCTTGCTGAAACAAGTCAAAATGTTTTTAGTGAGAAAAATCTAATGTAATCAATAGCTGGCACAAAAAACAGACCAGCAGTAATTGATTAGCTGATTCAGGGCAGTCTGAAAACTCATTTGCTCCTCGGTGCTGACTGAATGGGTTCTTTGAAGGAGTCACATGATGGAGAGGTCAGTGTCAGGATCTCCTCTGCTGACATGTAGATGATGCACAAAGATAAAGATTGTCTTCTGCTGGAAATAACATTAAAATACTTTCTGAAACATAACTGTTTTCCAGCTGAACGCGGAGCTGCGTGCTGAGATGTGTGTCCACAGACAGAGGGCGGTCCAGCTGGAGCTGGAGCACCAGAACCAGCAGAGAAACAAGCTTTTGGCTCGAGTTCAGAACATTCTGGATCAAGCTCAGGTCAGCACAGCATACACAACCAAAACACTGGAAAACGCTGTAGTGTGTTAGTCATGTTGTGCTTTAGAGGTCAGCATAGTCAAAATGATATTATGATATTTCAATTCATAATTCATTGAATTAAATGAAAACATATAATCTTTGAACTCAGCTTGCAGGTAGCAACATTTATTAATTTAATGTAATAATTGCACCCTAAACTTAATAACTGCAGTTAGGTGTTTGAGTCTCCCCTGCTGCTGTGGAGGGATTTTGGGGTAACTCTTCTTTGCAGAATTGTTTTATTTCAGTCTCATTGGAGGGTTTTCTAGCGTCAATCAGGTCCTGAAGCAGCTCAGACAGTCACAACAGCACCACTATTGGTTGTTGGTATGATGTTTGTAACGAGACACACACACCTCGTCAGTCCACAGAGTTTTTTCCCAGAAGTCTTGGTGATCATCAGGATGTTTTTGATATTTCAATTATGCTAAAGTTTGTTTGCTGATCTGAAACATTTTTACTGCATTTACCATAGAAGAGAATATAGCGTTTGTTATCTGTTGGTGTTTCTCGTTGAAGAAGTAGGTCTGTGTGTTTTAAAGAGCTGAGCTCCGCCTCTGGTGACACCTGAGTTCAGTTCAGTCTGACTGCTTGAGAGCTGAATTCAGCCACATTTTGTCAACTCGTTCATTTAAAGCAATAATGCTCTTTTATAAATCATTTAGCAGTTTCTGAGTGTAAGTACATTTGTAGAAGTTTTGTTGTCTGTATGTGAATTAAGATTTACATAAAGTAGTCCCTCTGTGTGACAAGCTTGTTTTTTTTGGTTCAGGCAAGTGAAGCACCAAGTAAAGAAGAGACCAAGCAGCCAGTTTGTAATTCTGCAGCAGTCAGTGGCTACACTCTGGTCACTGACTCACCTGGACTTCCCAAAGATCCTGGATTCAAGCCACAGGCAGACAAACAGCCTGTGACTCCAAACGCTGAGACCCCCGTCTTTAACGGCTACAAGGAAGACATAAAGATAGAGGAGCAAGACAAGAGTGAGGAGGAGGATGAGGAGGATGAAGACATCAGCTTGGACAGCCTTCTAAAAAGATCAAGGGAGTACGTGAGTCAGCAGGGACCTAAATCCAGCCAGACCCCCCGACAGCAGGCAGTTTGTGTCAAAGAGCAGCAGAGCTGCAGCCCCATCAGGGACACGGGGGTAGAGTTTGGGTTCAGTCTGCACCACAGTCCAGTCGGACCACCTCCAGTCCAACACCAACCTCTGTTTGACCCTGGTCCTCAACAACCTGTTGCCTTGTCGCCTAGTAACTCAGAGTGGTGTGCTCGTCTCCCCAGTCCGGAGTCCTGCATCAGTCCTCGTCCTTGTAGACGTAAACCCCGTCCAGTTTCTACAGGAAACATCCACATTTCCTTCCCCATCTGCCCATCAGACCTTATACCTCGAAGTCCAGGAAGGTCAGGAGAAGGTGCTGGTGTGGCAGACTGGGGAGAAGCGGTTTTAATGTCCACCTGTCCGTGGAGCTCAGAGGGAAAGAACAGTGGATCTAGAGCTGGAAACCGACGATCCAGTCACTGCACTGTCAGTCCAGTACTGGAAAACAAAAGCCCTGTTAGTGCCTCTGTGCCCAGCTCCATGACACACCACGATCACCTGGCTTTAGGATTTCGCAGGCGGTGCCACACACTGGACAGCCAGCTGAGTACCTACCAGTCTGGAGGGGATTACGTAGACCGCAGCCAGGAAAGGGTCCCTCGCTTCATGGCAGGCGTTACTTGGCTGGGTCCAGGCAGGCGCTCCGCTGCAGCTCCTTTAAACCAGTCACATGAGGCAGAAAATCCCTCGCTGTCTCTGCTGAGGCCCCACATGGGTCCAGGTGATCCTCAGGGGCCAAACAGTGGCAGGAAAACACCAACTGTTCAGAGAAAAGCAGCTGAAACACAATCCAGTAAGACAGGTGACTTTCTTATATTATTCTCAGCTGTAAATGTGTTCTTCCTACCAAGAAAACAGTCTCTTCAGAAATCTGAATCCTATAAATAACACATTGAAAAGGAAAAATTAAATGTTCTGTTTATTTTTATTTCTGTATTTTAACAGATGAGGTCCAGTGGCTGCCACAGGCTCTGGAGGACATGCAAAGGCGCCTAGAGGAAGAGCATGCCTTGCAGATGTCTCTTCTCCTTGCTGAGCAGGAGAAAGAGCAACAGCGCCTCCGCCTGGTCAGCAAACAGACTCACAGTTTCTATATAATGCATCTTTAACTAATCAGCTTTGGTCAAATGATAAAAAACAAACAAACCTGGAAGTCTTTTCAGAATGTATAGTGCTTACACATTCACATGTCTTTGATTAAAAAGCTCTGATTTTATGAGGATATTCTGTTCAGGAGCTCAAGGATACGGAGAGAAGACTGACTGAGCAGGAGAGCGTGAGGCCTGTCGGTGGGGACTCTTGTGGTTGGAACTGCCCCGTTATGAGCCCCTCCTGCCCAGTACTGAGCCCCATCCACACACCGTCAGAGCGATCAGCTGGACACATGTTAGGTACCAGGCCAATCCCTGCTTCAGTTTAAATACAGTACTAACTAAAAACCAGTAAATCTAATCCTAGTTTTGTATGTTGGATGTTTTATCTCCCAGTTTTTCCCAGTCCTGCTCTGTCCAGCGTGGCGTCTCCCTCCGCTCAGCCTGCTGTTTATCTGTGGAGCTCCTCTCGGGCGGCGAACAAACAAAGAGCGAGGCTCAGTCTGGTTGGTGTCAAATAAGAGAGAGTGTGTGTGTGTGTGTGTGTGTGTGTGTGTGTGTGTGTGTGTGTGTGTGTGTGTGTGTGTGTGTGTGTGCACAAATCCAAAACATGAACACCAAGTTCCAAACTAAACCCAGATAAAGGCCTCGCTCCACTCAGGCTGTGATCTGGTCGTTTTCATGTTGTTCTCTGTGGTCTGCAGGTTCTGATGGCCGAGCATCAGAGAGCATTCTGTCGAATCGGCGCCATCGTTCGAGGCTTCCTCGTGCGCCGACTGCTCAAAACAGAGAAGGTCAAACATCTGCACCAAACCATCCTGGTGAGGTCACACTCACACAAAACGAGTGCACGGTTAATAAAGAGCATCGACGTACTGTTAAACCGGTTTCTAATTGTCTATAGGACACACAGGAGTTCATCCGTTCATTTGAGACTGAAGCTGCACAGAGGAGAGGGACGTACTCAGCACAAGATCTCTGCCTTCAGGAGAGAGTCAGAGCCCAGGTGTGACTCTGTCATTGCTCTCTACACACAGCAGAAACCCTCCTTTCTTTGTGTTTATGTGTGCATCTTTTTGTACCACAGTTACGTGCAGCTCTCTACGACGTCTACGACATCTTCTTTGAAATGCCTTTGAGGGATCGACTGGCAGTTCTGCAGCAGGACAGGGAGCTACGTGCAGAGAGGAAGCTCAGAGACCTCGTAAAGAAAAACACAAAGATATCATAAATGCAATCTTTTGATTTTCCTCAGCACAACTAAATGAACCCAACAGATAAACATTAGCAGGACTTTTACTAAATTGATGACATTTGAAAAAAATAATGCATTGTTTATTAAAGTTTTACATGCAAATTTTCAGGGATTTAGTTTGTGATTTCCTCAAAGCATGAGTTTGGTTCTCCCCTGCAGGAGAAAGTCAAGTGCCCCAAAGAGAGAGTGTCTCTCTCTGCTGCCACTCAGAGGTCTCTGGACAGGAAAAAGAGGTGAGACAGGAAGTCAAAACACAGTATGTGATGTTGGACATCATATCAGATGCTTTTAGATTTGATTGTGAGATCCAGTGATCAGTCTTTGTGTTTGTTAATCCTTTAGAACTGGTGAATCTCCAGCTCAGGTCAGGAAGGTGCAGCAGAAGCCAAAAAGCCCCACCACCAACAGGTCACATTATGCATTGATCTCTATATTTGTATGGTTTTTGCTTCCAGATTTTCTTGAATTTTATTGTTTTTTTTCCCCCAGAGTTCTGAAGCCAAGTCAAGGCCAGAATTCCTCCACTTCAGGCCAGCTGAACCGCCAGGGGTGAGTTTGTGGTTTTGTTTCACTCTTTTGAAATGCCAAACATATTATTCTTTTACTGAAGTCAATGTTTGTCTTTAAGGTAGTTCTTTGGAATGTTTTGGAAATAAATATGCAGTTTTATAGTAGAATCTAAGGCATTTAGTAACTATATTTTGGGGCTAAAATGTGGTACAATCCAGTCTGACATGCACATTTTATGAAGTATACCTGGGATTATTATTGACTTTACTTGAATTGTGAGTAAACTCCTTCTTTGCAAGCGAACCTGTAGACTTCTAAGGAATCTGGAGTTTTAAAGTCTTCACAGAGAGGCTGTTACTGTGTGTTTTTAGGAGCTGGTACAGAAAGACTCCAGAGGAGAGAGTGAGGCGCTCTGACAACCTGAAGAAGCAGCACTCTCTGGGTTAACACACCACGCAGCGCCGCCTGACCTGTGAACTTGAATTTTTAACCTCTTTTTTTAACAAATATTCCACCTGGACCTGTTTGTCAGCGCTGCTAACGACGTGACCGTTTAAAACTGTCTGAATGTAGTCACCTCACCATGCAGATGTTTTGCTGAAACAGTTTGTGTGTTTAAACCAGGACTTTTGGCTTGAAGGAGCTGAACAACAGACATTTAGACAGAAACCTTAGCATGCTTGTATTGTATCTATCAGCTGTTTTCAGAAAAAAGAGCTCATAGGTGTAAGTGAATTTAAAAATAATTGTCAAAAACTAGTTATTTAAATATTAAATTGTGTAAAATGTATTTATTTTTTGTTGAAGGGCTTTGAGCCATTTCCTGTGCTTTAAGAAGTTAATGGTGCTGAATATAAAATACTTTGAGACATTTCAGGGTGTCCCATCATTTATGCCTATTTTAAATATGTTAATTTAAAAACTGTTGGGCTAAATGAGTGTAGTTTCTCATGAAAGGACAGAACACACCTTTGTTTCAGTTGCATTTACTGTGTGGATGTTGCTGTTTTTTAATTTTTTAATTTAAACCGACACATTTAAATGTTTATTTCCTGAATAAAATCTGATTCAGTTCATTTTACTGGAGTTTTTAGAACCTTCCTTAATGAGTTTTCTTTTTTATTCAGAAGTCACAAATGAAAATATGCAATGAGTCATTAATTATGTCACCATGGCCTTAGCTTAAATCATTTATGATCATAATTATGTACATTTTTAAGGATAATTTTAGTTTACAATTTATAAATAGCATAATTTTGGCCCTGGTTTTCTTTGAGACTGCAGGCTGTATACTGTATGTGGTCTCCTAGGGCGCCACCTGCTGGAAGGGGTGCTGCTGCAAGCCCTCAAAGAACCCTATTGAAACGATAAAATAAATAATAGTATTAATTTATAGCTCTGGGTTTTCTTCATGCTGTCTTTGAAGTAAAAAAGTCCTACTCAGTGCACTGTGGAAGAAGACCATAAACTTTTTTTCATGTCTCACCTATCTAGAAGCTGAGATCAAAGTACTTCTACTGCCCCTCTTTCTTGTTCCTGTTCGACAACCTGTCTTGTCAACGTTTTAAACTAAGATCATCACATGTTGAGAAATGACAGAATTAGAGTTGTTACAGTCAAATCTCGCAAGTAATATGTGCATTTTTTTGTGCATGACTCTCAGCTTCTCCCACATAAAATAAAAATACTATTAGATAGTACTACATTCTACCACATAGAGACAGAGATATGATGTCTTGCTTTCATTGATCATAATGGGGAATGTGAGAGCTCATCATGAATAAGATGAACAAGCTTGAGGTGTTGATGAAGTCCCAGGAAGAATATAGAGCTGCATCACGTGTTTCACTGCTGCAGGATCATAACACTGACTCCAACATCTCTCTGCTGCTGTTGGATGATATGAGCAGACTTAAAATTAAAATTTTATTTCCAGTGACAAAAAAATGCAAATAGGAATACTGGGAATAATCAAAGTTTATTGAACAACATTTAATATCAAATACATAAATGCAGTCAGCATTTTCAAAGTAAATCAACATATTTCAGCTGAATAAAGGTTTTCCATTAGAAGTCATAACTTTAAGGTTTATTTCATTTCATTTCACACATGAACAACAAAAGGAATATAAAACTGAATGTTTCCTTTAATAATGCTGAACCTTTTAAATGCAAAGCTTTAGGTTATTGTTAAATCTAATTGTTAGTATCAGCTAAATTCATCTAGGTTTAAACATTTCAGAACTCCCAGTCCATAAAAAACATTTAAAACATAAAAAGTGTAGATAATGGTAATAAAAAGAAAAGCCCTCTAACTTTTATAAATGCTAAGTATAACAGTAATAAAGACATTTTGTGTAAATCTTGGTTGGGATTGAACCAGGCACCTTTTGATTTTTCCACATGCTGTTCATTCATACATTTCTACTCAGTCTAATATTTGTTTCACACAGAAAAATATAATAAAATTGTGTCAAAGCATGCATGGAAAGACTACTTATAATAAAATGTCTGAGCTCCAAACACTAAGAAATAACAGCATCAAAGAGCTGTTTCACCAACCACAACTCCACATTTGTTTTGTAACTCTGAAGTTTTTAATCTTGGCGTCACATTTAGTCAGTCTGTGTCACATCCATGGCTTCCTGCATCATGGATTCAGTGCAGCTGTTAAAAGAAAACACATTAATGCAAGTTAATGTTTATTAGTCAGAGAAAAACATTCCAGTCATTTGAAAAGTTATGTGAATACTGATATGCTTCACCTTTTGTTGAGCTTTTCTTTATCTGAGGGTTTTTTCAGCTCATTGTAGAGTTTCTCTACCTTATAAAGGTGGGATGAAACATCTAAGAAAGGCATTTTGTTACATATTAATTTGGTCACATACACATATTTACAGAACTCTTACTGGTTCATAAATGAAGAAAATGATTGTTAACTTACCTGGGATTGAGCTGTCAAACTTCAGAGACTGCTCAATGGATTCCTTCATGGTGCTCTCCAGTTTTTCTTGGATTTCCTCCTAAGTCAGCATCAAAACATTGATCACTTATTGTAAAGCTGAAACTTAAGTTCAGGATAAGCTTCTGTCTTGGTTGACATCAAGTAATCAAACTACTATATTATATCTAGCCCTTAGTTTGACAAATCTTTGTCAGACCCTTTGTTGTAGTCACCAGTCTTGTTAGAATCAAATAATAGATTATTCCTGCCTGCTGCTGCTGCGCCTGTTCCCCTGAGTACTACCAACAAACACTAATCATGCCTGAAGGATCTGGCCACAAACTGACCCTGCAGGTGAGTCCAGAACTCTTGGGGAATTTGTCTTTTTGGGAGGCTGTCTAATGCATGCTCAGTTACAGTATGTAGAGGAGGAGCAGAGGTCACCTTCCTGAGGAGGAACCTGTCTTGCTGTCAAACCATCCTCCCCCAGAAAGTGTTAGTTTATCATCTTCTCAGTCCTGACAAAATAACTGCTATGTTGGCCTAAATTCAGGATATAAAAATGGAACAAACCATCAGTGTTTTCAGCTGGTCGAGCATAGCATCTTTAGCTTCTTTAAACATGGTGCCTTTTGACATTTGCACAAAGGTCATAATTTCCTCCCGCTGTATTTTCATTGATCCGAGTCCTTCAAACTTTGCTGCCCCTGCAAAAGGCAAAAAACAAGAGGGGGTGGGAAGGCTCCATCTAAATGGGTTAGTATTTTTATTTATGATAACTTAGTCTTTCTTACGCTCGTAGCACTTTTTCATGGTTTCTTCAATTGTCTCTGTTAGACACCTGTACACTTCCTTCTTGCCGTCACGAATCATTTTGCTCAAATCGGTCTTCATTTTTTCTTCCTAAGAAAAGTAAAGACCAACAACAACAACATAATTACAGTATTTATTTAAAAAACTTCCATTTGTTCTACAGATTTTCTGTATACTCAAAGTTTGCTGATCAAATTTGAAGCATCAGAAACTTAAAAAAACAAATCTGGGTTTTACCAAACATAAACAGAATTAATTCTCAAGTCCCATAATTTACCTCTGTCTTTACAAATATCAGCTGCAGTTTCATGTCTTTGTACTTGTCTTTCAGCTGTTCGGTGCCAAATGAAAACTGATTTATGACTCCGTTGAATGGACCACATGTTCCTTCATTTCTGAAACATTTTTAACAGGTAAAAATTACATCACAAGCTGTGTTTTACAAATTGTATACTTTATGTGCTCATTAAGTTCTTACGGGAAAGTCTTCCTGAATTCCTCATCAATGCTGTTGGTCAGATGTGAAGATAATATCATGTTGAGGTTTATTTCTTTCCCCTTTTTAGGTTTGTAGATGCCACCATTTTGAACTAAACTCTTCAATGTCTTGTGAAAACCACTACCAGACTTTTTCTAAGTAAAACAAACAGAAAAAGGAAAACATTTTGCACACTTTCACAAGAAGTTAGAATTCACTTAATTTTTACTATCAAAAATACATACATCAGGATCGATGGTAGACATCAACTTTTTTTCACATAGACTTTTGGATTTTTCAACCCCGTCACGGAGGCATTCTTTAAAAGCAGCGTAAGTATCCGCCATTGTCTTTTGGACCAGACTGAGTTGGCTGCTTATGTTATTTTCAATCTCTTTACACATGGCTTCCTTTTCATCAGCCTAAAATAAAACAGAACAATATAATAATTATTCAAATAAAATAAAAACTATAACATTAAAGGTGCTATAGGTAAGCTTAAAACATTTTTTCCCATGCCTCTCAACAACGTTCTAACATAGTATAGCTATAATTACATGTATATTGTGGCAGTAAAACAATAAAAGAAATTAATAATGTGGTTGTCTGCACCATGCAGCCCGAGTCAATACTTCCAGGTTTAAAATATGTAATCAGTCAAATAACTAAGATCTTAATTTCATTTTACAATTTATTTTTCCTAACTACTGTAAACCAAGTCTCAAAGGTGAATTTGGTAATGGAATCCAACTGTTACTCCTTTTCTTTGAACATGTTTCTGTTGACCATCATAGCAAGCGTTTGACCACCCTCAGAACATAATTCTTTTTCTTTCCATTTTGTAGTACAATCTGTGATACACCAACAAATCAAAGGTTTTAATTGAGCAGCATAATAATAAATATGGAGGTTTGGCAGTGCCAACCCCCATCTTTCTTTGGTGGTTTGGCAGTGTTGCATATCTTACTTTCGGTTTCCCCTGTTCCCAAAAAATCTTGAATTTTTTTTATCCCACTCTACAAATTGTGAGGTGGGTACTATGATTGGCAGACTGAAATAGATACAAAATTGTAGGCAAATACATTCATCTTTATTATATCAATTCTTGCATTTAGATCTAGCAACAGGATTTCCCACCTTTTCATATCTTTATAAATTGTTTGATTTAAGGGTTTCAAAGTTGTTTCATATAATTTAGTTAGCTTACTTGTAATTATTATTTCTAAATAGTTATTTGATTTCTTATTCCACTTAGGCACTTGGGCATGTTTCCATTCTGGTGCTCTTGGATCTTAGTGCCGCATTTGACACTGTCGCTCACTCTACTCTGTTAGCTAGATTGGCATCCTTGGGGGTTTCTGGCACTGTGTTCAGTTGGTTTAAATCATATCTCTCTGACAGGACTCATTCTATTCAGCTGAAGAATTTTACATCCACACCCTCTGTTGTTTCTACTGGGGTTCCCCAATGCTCTGTACTGGGCCCCCTTCTTTTCATTGTTTATTTGCTCCCTCTAGGGGCTATTTTCCGGAAATTTGATATAAAATTCCATTGCTATGCTGATGATACACAGCTTTATGTCTCTTCCACTCCGTCTGCTCTCCATCCACCACCTTCTATCATTAAATGTATGTCAGAACTCAGAACGTGGTTTTCCTCGAACTTTCTTCAGCTCAACTCTAAGAAAACAGAGGTGCTCCTCATGGGCACTAAATCTGCTCTGGGGAAGGCTGGGAGCTTCTCATTAACCTGTAAGAATGCCTCAGTTGCCTGCCTGGCTCAGGTCAAGAGCCTTGGTGTAATACTGGACAGTACCCTGTCCTTTCAGGCTCAAATTAGTTCAATCACCCGGTCGGCCTGCTATTATCTCCGTAGCATAAATCGCCTGCGCGGCGCCCTTCACTTACTGAGCATACCGCCGCCATCTTAGTGAATAGTTTGGTCACCTCTCGACTAGACTATTGCAACTCGCTGCTCTTCGGCCTACCTCAAAAATCTCTCCATAAACTCCAGCTGGTACAGAACGCTGCCGCTCGCGTTATTATGAAGACCCCTTTTGCCTCTCACATTACCCCTGTACTTCAACAGCTGCATTGGCTGCCAATAAAATCTAGGATCACTTACAAACTGCTTCTCCTCACTTTTAAGGCCATACACAACCGTGCTCCATCCTATATCTCCCAGCTTGTCCAAATCACTATACCATCTCGAGTGCTCCGTTCCTCTGCCTCAGTTACTCTGTACAGTCCTCCTGCTCGGCTTACCATGGGGAGGTGAGCCTTCAGCAGATCTGCCCCCTTCCTGTGGAACTCACTACCTGATCTTCGAAACACTGCATCTCTGTCACTTTTTAAATCTAGGTTAAAAACACACCTCTTTAAGGATGCCTACTCTGTGTAGCACCTAGGCTCTGGTTCATGATTTAACTTGTTGGTTTTAGTGTCCTGCTGCTGTTTTTATTTGGTTTCACTGTGTTCTGCTGCTGTTTTTAACTGGTTTAATTGTGTTTTGCTGCTATGTTTTTATTTGTATTGTGTCTGCACCTGTACGGTGACCTTGGGTTTTAGAAAGACGTCTTAAATAAAATGCATTAGGCTTATTACTATTATTATTAAAATTATATTTTTGAGTCATGTCAGAGCGTGAGGTGTAATTAAGAGACAAAACCTGAGTTTTCTCAATGTTCAATTTGTATCCATATTCATATAAATCTAATAGAGCCATCATAGGCCTAATTCTGGTTGTTTTAGATATATGAAGACGTTGTATGTGAATAACCCAATTTTGTATTCAGTATCCTCAATATTAACCCCCACAACCTCCTCGGCTTGCCTTATTGCTTGAGCCAAAGGCTTAATGAATATCACATGCTACAGTATGTTGGTGAGAGGCAACAACCCTCCCTGGTTGATCTTTCAAGTTTAAACCAAAAGGAGAGCCCAGTATTTATTTTTATTCTTGCCTTTGGGTCCTGGTATAACATTTTAATGCATTTTACCGATTGTAAAATGAAGCCAAATCATTGCAAACAGATACAGAACCTTCCAAACTATGCTATCAAAAGCTTTTTCCACATCTAAACTTAAAAGAAGTGCACTATCCTGGGTCTGGGGGCCAGTTTCACCCTTAGGGTGCTGGTCCTTGGTCTTGGATATATAGAGTATGCATGAGGAGTGAAAGTGGGTGTACAGCATCTATTGTGTGTCTTCTTGGTATGTTTGGGATGTGTGTGTGTGTGTGTGCATGAAGGTGGAAATGTGTGATTGTGTGTGTGTGTGTGTGTGTGTGTGTGTGTGTGTGTGTGTGTGACTGACTGTTGATCAGTTGGGTCTTGTCATCTCCCCTTTTATCCTGTTTTTTGTGACATTCTATAGGCCCTCCTCTGTTGTGGACTTATCCTTCCCGGCTGCGCATCTGCACTGGGTGGTGCCTTTTTCCGCCAGCATATTGGGGTGTCTTGGGGGCTGGGGCTGGGTTGGGTGCTGGGGCATCCCCCTGTGGCTGCCTGGCGTGATCTGGGCCCTCTGGAGCAGCTGGGCCTCTGCTGGGGCCAGTTTGCCCCTGGGTCTGGGGTCTCTGGTTCCTGGCTGGATCTGCCCTGGATGGTCGGCTGTGGGCGGTGCCTGTGAGCCCCTAGTCGCGGCCCCCAGGGGCTCTGGCGTGGCGGCTGCTGGGTGAGTCTCTGCGCTTCTCTGGGGGGAGTTTGCGGCTGCACCTGTGGTGGTCTCCTTGTGGTGTCCATGTCCTGGGTGGCCTCCGGGCGTCTGGGGCCTGGGCCTCCTCCGCATCTTCCATGGATCTTGGGGCGGGTCTGTGGCTCCTTGAACTTATTATTGAATATTGATACAGAGAAACCTTAAAGCGGCACTCCGGAGGATTTCATCAAGAGAGCAGTTTTTGAATCTAGCGTCCAAAGGCTCCTCCTCAAAACATCTCGACACGCGCGTCCGGTCGCGTGTGCGCGCGTGCACGCGGCGCATATATTTCGGACATGAGCTGTACAGCTCAATGTGTAGGGTTTAATCACTCACAGTTCACAATCTTATTCCAACACTACGAGGGTCTGATGAGCCCTCTCTGTCCCTGCTGCTTCTGATATTAGCTCTGTTAGCAGAGAGCTGCTGCTGGACTCTGAAGCTGAACTTGACTCGGCCCTAGATGAACTTTCTGACCAAAATAAATGCATAATCCTGTCAAGCCTTGCCATTCTGTGAGGTGAAAGGTTTAAAAATAAAAATAAACCCATCTTTAGCTGGGGAATGGTTAGGTTTTTAGTAGAAATGAGCTGTGAGTCCTGAGTGAACGGCTGAGACGGCAGAGAAACACATGGAGCGTCCTGTACGGCAGCGCCCCCTACTGGTACAGGTTTGGTCGATGCGCGTGCATGTTGAGAGAATGCAGAAATTTGAATTTCATTGGCTGAAAAATGTCGGCGGCAAGAAAAAATGGAAAGGGGTCTCTAGGAGGAAGGAGGGTCTTCATCAGAATGACAGATGTTGTGGAACTCAACCCATAGATCATAGTTTAGACCTGAAATATCATTTAAAACATTTAGAAAACTTTGATACAGAGAAAAATAATCCAGAGAGCCGCTTTAAATATATGAGGTGCCATATAGGACAAAATCTATTTTTCCCTCACACACACACAACAATATAAGCACACACATACACTACTACAAGCATGCACACACACTACTACAAGGGTGCACGCACACTAAACGGATAAACGGAGGATTAAGGTGAACAGGGATCCATAGGCTGTCTGTGACTAGGGTGACCAGATCCAAACAAACAGTGGGGCAAAGAGCATGTTGGTTAGGGACAATGTGGGACATGTTAAATACTAAAGGGTTGTCAAAATTTAAACATTTTACTTAAAAATAGCAACTAATAAAAATGATTTACCCTTTACTGAACTCCTTTAGGGAAATACAGATTTTGTCTGATGCAGACTGGGACTCAAACCCAGGTCTCCCACGTGTCTTTACCTCTAAGCCACAGTTCTGCTGTTTTGTATTGTTGTGTTTTGGCACATGGACATTACGTGTCACGGAACGTGAGTCAAGACTGCCACCATGTTCACCTAATCTGCGTCTCTTATGATTTTTGTGAGCCAATTAGGTTTAAGAATATTCTTGCATGTAAACTGAAATAAAATCATATTTTTTTACTGGACAGTCAAGGCCCCTAGGTTCAAGCCATATCTAGCCTGTGCATTAATCCGGGCCTGATGATAAATAACTCTAGCCTGGTAAACCAGACTATATATGTGAATACAGGTCCTTCTCAAAAAATTAGCATATTGTGATAAAGTTCATTATTTTCTGTAATGTACTGATAAACATTAGACTTTCATATATTTTAGATTCATTACACACAACTGAAGTAGTTCAAGCCTTTTTATTGTTTTAATATTGATGATTTTGACATACAGCTCATGAAAACCCAAAATTCCTGTCTCAAAATATTAGCATATCATGAAAAGGTCCTCTAAACGAGCTCTGAACCTAATCATCTGAATCAACTAATTAACTCAAAACACCTGCAAAAGATTCCTGAGGCTTTTAAAAACTCCCAGCCAGGTTCATTACTCAAAACCACAATCATGGGTAAGACTGCCGACCTGACTGCTGTCCAGAAGGCCATCATTGACACCCTCAAGCAAGAGAGTAAGAAGACACAGAAAGAAATGTCTGAATGAATAGGCTGTTCCCAGAGTGCTGTATCAAGGCACCTCAGTGGGAAGTCTGTGGGAAGGAAAAAGTGTGTCAGAAAACGCTGCACAACGAGAAGAGGTGACCGGACCCTGAGGAAGATTGTGGAGAAGGACCGATTCCAGACCTTGGGGGACCTGTGGAAGCAGTGGACTGAGTCTGGAGTAGAAACATCCAGAGCCACCGTGCACAGGCGTGTGCAGGAAATGGGCTACAGGTGCCGCATTCCCCAGGTCAAGCCACTGTTGAACCAGAAACAGCGGCAGAAGCGGCTGACCTGGGCTACAGAGAAGCAGCACTGGACAGTCAAATCAAATCAAAATCAAATCAAACTTTATTTATATAGCACCTTTCATGCCCCAGCGAGCAACACAAAGTGCTTGACAGATTAAAATGACCCATACAACCCACATTCCCTCCCTTTCCCACACATAGAACAATTATGACACTCTCCCCTCCCAGTCCACAACCCATTCCCAGGCACACATACACCCACACATACACATAAAAACCACAGTAAACACTACGTTGAGCTCAGATGGCTCCAGTAATGAGAAACACGCCATCTAGTGGGCCCTCTGCCTCGTCAGCTGTAGAACCAGGTCAGCAGCCAACACACCAACCAAGGGCACCCGGGGATGGAGGGTGGCAACCCCCGCCACTGCCTGGGCCCTACCGGGGAGCGCCCGAGCCGCCACCGCCGACCACCGGTTCCAAGGCAGAGGGCTCCACAGAGGAAACACTGGAGGATTAAAATGCGTAGCATATAAAATAACGAGAACTTATATGAATAGTAAAATGACCAATAAAATCCGAATAAAAAACTAAATAAATAATAATCAGTTAAAAGCTAATCTAAAAAGGCGGGTCTTGAGTCTATTCTTAAAAACCTGAACGTTCTCTGCGGTCCTGAGGTCCTCTGGCAGTCCGCTCCAGAGGCGAGGGCCGTAATAACTAAAAGAAGCTTCGCCGTGGGTGTGTGTCCTGACTTTAGGGATGACTAGGAGACGGCTGCCAGAGGAGCGCAGTGACCGCGAGGGTTCATATGGCAAAAGCAGTTCAGAAAGATAAGAAGGGCCAAGACCACTAAGACACTTAAAAACCATTAACAGTATCTTAAAATCGATCCTAAAACATACGGGGAGCCAATGCAGTGATTTTAAAACCGGAGTGATGTGCTCCCGCTTCCTGGTCTTTGTCAGGACACGGGCTGCTGAGTTTTGTAAAAGTTGTAGACCTGAAGTACTCTTTTTAGAAAGACCAGAAAGCAGGGCATTGCAGTAATCAATTCTACTGGTGATAAAAGCATCAGCGTCTCCGTATTGGCCCGAGAGAGAATGGGGCGGACTCTGGCGATGTTTTTGAGATGATAAAAACCTATTTTGGTGACGTTTTTAATATGGGGGATAAAAGTCAGCTCAGAGTCAAAGGTCACGCCCAGGTTCTTAACTTTTGAAGAAGGATTAAAACACAGTGATTGTAATTTGGGTAAAAGTTTCTCTCTCTGGGCCTCAGGACCAATGACTAAAACTTCATGCATGTCATTTGGAAATCAAGGTGCCAGAGTCTGGAGGAAGACTGGGGAGAGGGAAATGCCAAACTGCTTGAAGTCCAGTGTCAAGTCCCCACAGTCAGTGATGGTCTGGGCGCCATGTCAGCTGCTGGTGTTGGTCCACTGTGTTTTATCAAGGGCAGGGTCAATGCAGCTAGCTATCAGGAGATTTTGGAGCACTTCATGCTTCCACCTGCTGAAAAGCTTTATGGAAATGAAGATTTCATTTTTCAGCACAACCTGGCACCTGCTCCCAGCGCCAAAACCACTGGTAAATGGTTTACTGACCATGGTATTACTGTGGTACTCTCCTGACCTGAACCCCATAGAGAATCTGTGGGATATTGTGAATAGAAAGTTGAGAGACGCAAGACCCAACACTCTGGATGAACTTAAGGCCGCTATCGAAGCATCCTGGTCCTCAAGAACACCTCAGCAGTGCCACAGGCTGATCGCCTCCATGCCACGCCGCATTGAAGCAGTCATTTCTGCAAAAGGATTCACGACCAAGTATTGAGCGCATAACTGAACATCATTATTTGAAGTTTTACTTTTTCTTGTATTAAAAACACTTTTCTTTTATTGGTCGGATGAAATATGCTCATTTTTTGAGACAGGAATTTTGGGTTTTCATGAGCTGTATGCCAAAATCCATCCATCCATCCATTTTCTGTAGCCGCTTAATCCTCCACAGAGGGTCGCGGGGCAGCTGGTGCCTATCTCCAGCGGTCAAGGGGCGAGAGGCGGGGGACACCCTGGACAGGTCGCCAGTCCACCGCAGGGCCACACAGAGACGAACGAGACAAACAACCACACACCCACTCACACCTAAGGACAATTTACCAGCCCAATTAGCCTGACAGTCATGTCTTTGGACTGTGGGAGGAAACCGGAGTACCCGGAGGAAACCCACACATGCACGGGGAGAACATGCAAACTCCACGCAGAGAGGCCGCAGAGCCGGGACGCGAACCCATGACCTCCTTGCTGCGAGGCAACAGTGCTAACCAACTGCGCCACCATGCAGCCGTATGCCAAAATCATCAATATTAAAACAATAAAAGGCTCCAGACTACTTCAGTTGTGTGTAATGAATCTAAAGTATATGAAAGTCTAATGTTTATCAGTACATACCAGAAAATAATTAACTTTATCACAATATGCTAATTTTTTTTAGAAGGACCTGTATATAAAGTCTGCAGAGCAGAACTGACGGTCTAGTATACTAGGCTAAAATAACTCAAGATACCTCTAAAAATGTGTCCCCCTCACTTCTGAGATGATGGTTTCGCCCTTGCACACATACTAGTATAAACTTGCACACATACTACTACAAACTTGCACACATAGTACTGCAAACATGCACACATACTACTACAAACATGCACGCATACTATAAACATATAGTAGGGAAGGTTCTATCAAGTCACGTGACTCAGATTTGTATATTCATATGTTGTTTGTTGCTGTTGTATCTTTTCTCCCTGTTTTGTTTGCTTGTTTGTTTGTGTGCTTTATTTGCAGGTCTAGAAGTGGATTCTTCATGCCTCTTGTTCTCTTCTTTTTCTATTTACTTTCTTCCCCACCCTTCTTTCTGTACCCTTCTTTTCAGTCTCCGTGTCCATTGGGATTTAAATCAAACCAAAAAAAAAAACATTCTAATAAAAACTTTAAAAAAAATTTATATTTATATATCAGGTGGAGCATTATAGCAGTGGCTGTAACGTATCACCTGGAACAGCAACACTATTGGGCTTGTTCCTGGCACTCAGACATCTATTCTGTTTGCTCCACAGCCAGACAGGACACGGGGTAAAAAGAAAAAAGAAAAGGTGCACTATCGTCATTTAAATACATTTCTTCATTTACGTGTAGGGTCCTGAGTCTGTTGTCCTTTGATAAAACCTGATTGATAATGGATGTGTATATCTCATCCTGACACCAGTATTTGTTTGAGTTTAATTTACAACAACTAATCATTTTATCTGTAATGTGTCAGTAGTTAAAGGAGAAGACCTAAATATTTTTGACAGCTGACTAAAAAACGACAGTAGGACTTTTCATCATGTGATCTTACCTCATCTTTGGCTCCTTGCATCAAAGAGAGAATCCCATAAGCTCCAGACACATAGTTTAACGTCTCTGAGTGTTGGTCATTGAGATTTTGCAAAAATCTCTGAAGGCTGGGGATTTCTGTGAAGGCAAAATTATTTTAACAACAAGTTAAAATGAAAGTGTTCATAATGCTCATAATGTGCAACATTTCACACAAAATATGAAATCTTTGATGCATTCAATTTTTTCATTTCTGAGTCCTAAAATTAGAACAAATGATCTAAAATGTCTCCAGTTTCTAACTTGGCTGCCTCATGCACAAAAGTGGAGATAACTGCAGTAAAAAAAACTGATTTATTTGCTCTTCTTTTAATTTGTATTCCATTCAATTAGTTGTTCATGTTTGCCTCTTTGATTGCTGAACATGTTGCTCAAGTGTTTGAATATAAAGGATGCAGAGACATGCATTGCTAATTATAGGTGGCTCAGTTGGTGAGTATAACACTGATTTTAAATTTTTTGACTTTCATCTGAAACACAGTTGGGTCTGATGCCATTCACAGATTAAAATTTGTTTTTCTAAGGAATTTTGGAATGCAGAATTAACTTACCAGTGTTCTCTGGATCCTTCCCATCCCGATAATCATCAGAGCTCACTGCGAATACCTCAAAGCAGTCTTCTTTGAAGTGTTTCTAGAGAAAATTAAACTTTTTTAATTTAGCAGGACTGTTTCTATC
This sequence comes from Callopanchax toddi, assembly GCA_006937965.1. Lineage (NCBI taxonomy): Eukaryota > Metazoa > Chordata > Actinopteri > Cyprinodontiformes > Nothobranchiidae > Callopanchax > Callopanchax toddi. The sequence goes on along the minus strand of SSNR01000104.1, from coordinate 434,435 downwards.
TATGGATAGTCCTTGTGTTATATATTTGGTAGGTATTCAAACTCACTTTAACAATGGGCAGGTTGCTGATTTCATGTTTCACTTCATCCTTTGCATCTGCGATAGCCTCCAGTCTATTAGAGCTAGAAGCAAAAATAAATTGGTGTTTGACAGTTTTTAAAACTGATTGACATTTTTTCCTGCATAAATCTGATCACATTCTTGTTCATTCACAAATAATTAAAACATAGACACCCATTTATGCTAAATGCATGAGTTTGACTTTTAGTGACCCAGGCCACATGCTTAAAACTTACTAGAAACATCAACCCTTCATTCCAAATTACCCACCACACAAAGTTGTTTTTTTGATCAATTTTGTTTCTATTTATCTCAGGATCAAATGGACATCTGAAGTTCTCAGTTCTACAGTTCTCTGGTCTGACAGGAAATAAACAAGGACTTCCAGACTGTGTAAAATTAAATGTATTATTTCTCCTTCATCAACATGATGCAAAACTTCTTTTGCAATTGGTGTCTTTTGATGTTTTTAAATGTTTTTGTTTTCTTTGTTGGAGGACAAGTCAGTGCTATGATACTTATTTTTTGATATACTGTCTGCTTCCTAAACCTCAATATGCTCTCTATATCATGTTTGTTTACACATAATGTTTTGTTGCTATTTCAATATGACCGTGTCACACACAGGTAATGTGCTGCAAATCTCAATGACCTAAAGACAAAAAAATATAAATGCATGTTTAATTTTTGCTCCATTTATGATGCCAATACTGATGTCTTTCCCTATTTGATTTTTAAGACTGTAATGCTTTGTGCACACATCTCAGACCATGTCATCTTACTGTTTGATTTAATGGAACCTGATTCTCATTGGCCCTATATTTAGATCTTACTCAATTATGTACCATTAACATCTTAATTCACTTACTACTCTTCATTTCTTTTAAACATATCCGACTTGGTGCAGATGAAGTGAATGCGTTGACACTCTCCACCATTTCCGAGGAGGCTAGCAGCACTTTCCAGGATCTCCCAGCTGTCTCTATCATCTCCTGCTCGGTTCATGTCAGCCACAATCCACACAGTAGAACAGTTTCCAACAACCTGAAGTGGCAATAGATGCAATGTGATTAGTAATTATTCATTTTAAAAATATGTTCCAAACAGTACATTTTCGAGTTAATTCAAATGAATAACTTACCGTTTTCCACATTGTATTTCTGCTATTGTTACGATCTCCATTTCCAGGAAGGTCTATGAGCGTGACGTGCTGGAGGAGATTGTTCCGTGGCACCTTGACGGTCACACGCTTCACCAGAGGCCAATAGGAGCGAGTCTCACAACTTTTTATGTTTGAGATATTTTGTATGTACTTGACAATTTCTTCAGAGAGCATTTCAGCCTGAAAACATGCAAGTTACACAGTTCACTACAAGTTGTACTTGTGCAGCTGTTATGTGACAAATAAAACTCTTTAATCTTGAAGTTAGTGATACACTCATTTATTTATAATCACTGGAAGTGCTCCTAGTATTTATTATATGTATTAGTATGAATTATAATACAAAAACAAGAAAAAATAGCATAACAATCCAAAAACACACCACTGAAATCAGAATTTCTGAAGTGGAGATTATGTGTATCATAAGACCCTGCAGATCCTACCTTTGAATTTAAAAAGATGCAGCTCTTCTGACAGTTATTTCTTAAAAGGACAAAATGACTAAAGAGGCAACATTATTATCAAAATGATAAAAACAAAAATCTTACTGATTCACATGTCAAGGTCTTCTTTGAAGATTTTCGAAATTCTGTGATTTCTTTGAAGTATTTCTTGTTCATGAGTTGTGTTGAGGATTTCCCTTTCCATTCTTCTCCATACAGTGCAGTCAGCTTTTTCTCATAATCAGTTTTAGCATCATCTTTATCCATATCATTTCTATTTTGGTCAGCATCATTCTTAAGGTACTGTAACATTGACCACAGCTCTTCTTTCCATTCCTACAAAACAAAAATAAGTTTTATTTAAAATGTTGTTCAAAAAACACATGAACACTAGAATGCTTCAGTTTGTGTCAAACATAAGAACATGTTTCCAGTTCCTTTTACCTCTTTGGTAATGAACTCAATGTCGGCGTCAAATGTCTGATGCTGCATGTTGGCCTCCACATTAATAATGACTGAGGTACATGCACGGAGTTCTCCAGTAGGCAAAAGTTTTTTTTGTCCAATCACAGCATTTATCAGGGAACTCTTTCCAGCTCCAGTTTTACCAAAAACCCCAATCAGCTCCCTTTTTTCAGTCTGCAGATCCCTGATTTTAGACCTGTTAAGAACAACAGTGTATTTCAGAGTCAGTTCACTGGTACAATTCTAAAATACATCTGATAAAATGATGTGAGAGTCTACTGTTAATAACCAGTTATAACAAACAGCTGTTTCCTCCAAGAGTCACAACCAGTTATTAGGTTTAGAGTTGAATTACCAGGTTGGTTTGGATATAATTTTTCCTTAATAAATGAAATGATCATTTCAAAACTACAAATTGCATTTCCTCAAGTTATCTTTTGGACATTAGTTTGGTTATCTGAAACATGTAAGTAGTGTTTTATTACACAAGGACATTTCATGAGCATAGAACAAGATTTGAAAGGCAGAGAGCTGATTAAATGTTTAAACTGTAAATACAATCATTTTCCTACTGTGAAGGCAGTAGTTTGCTATGTTTGAAATATAAATTAATGTATTTTCTTTGAAAACCTTAAAAAGAACTATGACTTATATGCACTTTATTTCCCTGAGACAGACTGTAGCCTAATTGTAGAGAAACCCACCTTTCACCTGCAGGATCTAGGTTCAAATCCCGGCACCTGCATCTATCTTTAGATGGTCAAGTTATTGTTCAGAGGCGCTTGTTGGGCCAGACATATGTGGGTCGTGGGCCAGACTTGGCCCGCGGGCCGCCTATTGCATAGCCCTGGGCTAGAGAATAAAAGTGTGTCTCCAGACGAGACTTAAAAACCACAAACAGGAAGTGGGAGGTCATTCCAGAGTTTTAAGGCAAGGACTGAAAAAGATCGATCACCTCTGGATTTCCGTTTAGTCTTTGGAACAACCAACAGCTGTTCTGTGGATCTGAGAGAGCGAGATGGCTGCAGGAATTCAGTCAAATAAAAAGGAGCGCCGCTGCCATTAAGAGACTTCAAATAAAAAAAGTTTAAAACAAATCCGATGGTGAATCAGGAGCCAATGAAGTGAGGCTAAAACAGGAGTAATGTGCTCCCTCTTTTTGGTTCCTGTAAAAAATGCTAAAAAACATACAACCATAAGTGATAAGAGAGATTGTTGAGTCCATTGATTGTTGCAGATTTCTCCTATTTGTCATACTTTAATAATACACATATGTTTCTGATTTTGATTTGAAACAATCTTTCTCTGAATAAAAAGATGGAATTTGTGCAGTTTAGATTGTCATGAAGTCTGATTTGGATCACCTTTTCCTGCAGTGTGAATGAAGCCTGAAGCAGCCACGGCTCTTATTTGTGCTCTTGTTGTAAAATTGATGCATGAAAACAGAAAATATACTTACATCAGGAATTTTTCAAACTCTGTGTTGTTTTCCTTATGTAGTTTTGCATGGATGTTTGCCATTATTTTTTTGACATCAGAGAGTATTGTTTCTTCTGTCAGTAAAAAGAACAAAATCAGCTGGAACCAAAAACTCAACAGTTGAAGGGATGTTGTAAATCAGTCCTAAAATACAGTATTTGCAAAAAGCAAAACAATCAGTTTTTAGAGTGTTACCTGAGAAGGACATCGATGCAGTCTCACTCTGCCGTTTTGGTGTTGGTGTCTCCCCACTGGACTCACCCTGAAGGTCCAGATTTCTATTTCCTTGGTATTAAAAAACAACAAATAACATCATGGATCTGCATAGCAGTTGTTTTATCAAAGCAAGTATGATGGTGTATCTCTCACCTTTGTCACTTGGGAATGGCAAAGTCTGCTGGTGAATTTAGAACAAACATTAACAGTCTGGAACACGTATTTCAGTAAACAGTAATGATGCACTAACGGTCCCATGAGGGAATGTTATGAAGAAAACAAAACTATAAGATATAAAATATAAACTTACTCTCAGAATATCACAATTACATTGTTTTATTTACTTTTTCATTTGTCATTCAGCAACATCAATGAAATGTGTCTCTGGAAAGTTTAAAGTGCCTATGCATGAAAAAAGAAAGGTAATTCAGTTTTTAAATGTCTGTAAGTTTTAGGATTATCCTTACCTGGGTCAAATAAGCTGCTATGTCTTCCTCCTGTTAATGAAGGAGATAAAATCAATCTATAATGCCATTTGAGGTTAGACAACCACTAAAAACGCAACAATTTATAAAATAAGTTATCATTTTAATTTAACAACAATTGTCTCTTTTATTGTTTTTTATTCCAGGTATTTTTAGCCAATCAGAACATGTCAAAGTAATTTTAAGACATGCTCAATAACAGTGGCTCATCTTTTACTTTTCCATGCTGCTGTTATTGTTCAAATAAGGAAAGGTGAATTTGTGCACATATACCTCAGTACAACATAGTGGAATTTGTTCTCTGCAGTTGACCCATTCCTGAGGGAGCAGAGGGCAGCCAGTGGAGTCAGTTGGAGGTTTGTGTCTGGCACAAGAATACTTTGACACATGGCCGGGACTTGAACCCACACTCTGACATGGGAGGCGATCTCTCTCTCCCCACTGAGCCACAGTCTCTTAGTAGTTCCTTCATAAAGTTAAGCTAAGCTAAAACTCTGGTCAACACAAAATCAAGTAAAACCATCATTTGTTGTTTTCTTTATCTGTGTGCTAAAATGGTTTAAACTACTTTGTTGAGACAATTAATCCTTATATTAAAGACATGTTTCAAACTAAGTGGTTAACCTTATTTAGTATCACAGTAGCTTTCATCGGCCATTCAATCTATTTAAAGGGAACAAGCATCCTGGGTAGTTTGGTATCATGGTAGTAAATGGCTTGTATTTATAGAACACTCCCCAAGTCGCTGTACAACACGAACAATCATTCACCCATTCACACTCACATTCACACACTGGTGGTTATAAACTACATTGTAGTCACAGATGCTCTTGGGCACACTCACAGAGGTGATGCCAAATTGAAACTGAAACTCAAGTTTTGATCTTGAACTTTAAAAAAATGAAGAAGAAAAAAAAAGTTTTTGAAACAGAAAGTGAAACTAAAGTTGATTTTAGTCTGAATGTATATCTAACTCACTTTTGGTTTTCATAAATTTGCTTTCATGTTTTCACATTTATATATATATTTTTAAATTTGAAGAGATTATTAAGGAGGAAAAATATATTTTAAAAGAGAAAAAAAGACACATACAGTATTTGGTTTTCATCTTAAAGGGGTTAAAATGAAAAACACAAAACCGGGTTTTGTTATCTCTTTTGTCCTTTTACACATCATAAGAAATGCAATAAATGAGAATGAGAAAACGCCCTTTATTTATTTAGTGTTACAACAAAATCTGTGACTGCAGGGGGCGCTGGTGTGACTCCAATATTATAGGCTTTACAGCTTCTTCAAGCATTTGTTTACAATCACACTGACTATGAAAACGTGATTAATTTTCTTTGTTTTAGAAGTTGAACACTATTTCATGAACCCTTAAACTGAATACCTGTGCTTTTGTTTTGTATGTAACCCCACTCTAGCTGTGTAATAAATCATTAAGCACTTAATAGATGATCATACTGTATATGCTTTGTTGGATGGGCGAGGGGGGCTGTTATTAAGGGTTATACCACTTCCTTACCTTCTGACATTTAATATAATATGTAGCCAGGAGTAGTTATGCAGAAGTAAATGCAGAGGAATTCATACTAGCACCCTCTGCAGTCACAGGTTCTGATGGGTCACAGATTTTGTTGGTATAACTCCTAATAACAGCACCCCCCCCCTCACCCTTACAACAAAGCAATCATCTATTAAGTGCTTAATGATTTATTACACAGCTAGAGTGGGGTTACATACGAAACAAAAGCACAGATATTCAGTTTAAGGGTTCATGAAATAGTGTTCAACTTCTAAAACCAAGAAAAAAACATTTTCACAGTCAGTGTGATTGTAAACAAAGGCTTGAAGCTGTAAAGCAAGCTTATATTGAGCATTCACACTAGCGCCCACTGCAGTCACAGATTTAGTGTTTTCCCATTTTCATTTATTGCACTTTTTTTTCATGATGTGTGAAAGGACAAAACAGATTAAATTTTTTTTTCATTTTTCCCCTTTAAGGTGAAAATTAAGTACCGGTAAGTGTCCCTTCATCTTTTTTAAATGACATTTTCTGAAACTAAATTTCAAACATTACCTTTAACTGCCTGAGTCTCTTCTTGAATCGAACCCTTGGTCCCACTTTTGAAATCAAGTCATTGACGTCTTGATCTTCAAGACCAAACAGACTTTCCTCGTCAATGTCTTCATCTGTAATTAATGAAGATTCATTAAATGTTTGAGCTCTTACTGAAATGAAATACAGGAAAAAAATGTGACCTCCTCTCTTAAAACTTGCTAGACCAGCTAAATACACTTATAAAAAAACAGCATACACCACACCCATTCTTACTGTAGCTGAAGCTATGTTTTATAGTCATACTTTACCTTTAAATTTGCATATCCATTCATTTAGACCCCATTCATTTAGTTTGTCACAAACAAACTCATCCATGGCCGAGTCCTTTACTGGATAAAGACAAAGAGAACTCAGTGAATGATGCAATGAGTTAAACAAGTTTCTGTTTCACAAGTCCCCCCCCCCCCCCCCCCCCCCCCCCCCCCCCACCCCCCACCACCCCCACCCCACCCAACACACAC
>SSNR01000104.1:398801-422509 GCA_006937965.1 Callopanchax toddi | reverse complement strand
TCGACCGGACCCTCCTCTCCAGTACCCTGGAGTAGACCTTCCCAGGGAGGCTGAGGAGTGTGATCCCCCTATAGTTGGAACACACCCTCTGGTCCCCCTTCTTAAAAATGGGAACCACCACCCCAGTCTGCCACTCAACAGGAACTGCCCCCGATGACCACGCAATGTTGCAGAGACGTGTCAACCACGACAGTCCTACAACATCCATAGCTTTCAGATACCCAGGTCGGATCTCATCCACCCCTGGGGCTCCACCACTGCGTAGTTTTTTGACTACCTCAGCGACTTCTGCCCCAGAGATTGGACAGTCCATCCCCAGTTCTCCCAGCTCTGGTTCCTCATAGGAATGCGTGTTGGTGGGATTGAGGAGCTCCTCAAAGTATTCCTTCCACCGTCCGACTATAGCCCCAGTTGATGTCAGCAGCTCCCCGTCCCCACTGTAAACAGTGTGAGCGAGTTGCCGCCTTCCTCCCCTGAGGCGCCGGATGGTTTGCCAGAACCTTTTTGGAGCCGACCGATAGTCTTTCTCCATGGTCTCACCAAACTCCTCCCACGCCCGAGATTTTGCCTCAGAAACTGCCACTGCTGCACCCCGCTTGGCCCTCCGATACCTATCAGCTGCCTCTGGAGACCCACAGACCAGCCATGCCTTGTAGGCCTCCTTCTTCAGCCTGACGGCTCCCCTAACCTCTGGTGTCCACCAGCGGGTACGGGGGTTACCGCCACGATTGGCACCGGCTACCTTGCGACCACAGCTAGCAACAGCCGCCTCAACAATCGCAGAGCGGAACAAGGCCCATTCGGACTCAATGTCCCCCACTGCTCTCGGGACGCGGTCGAAGCTCTGCCGGAGGTGGGAGTTGAAGACCATCTTGACAGGCTCTTCTGCCAGGCGTTCCCAGCAGACCCTCACTATACGTTTGGGTCTACCAGGTCTGCGTAGCATCTTCCCCTGCCACCTGATCCAACTCACCACCAGGTGGTGATCAGTTGACAGCTCTGCTCCTCTCTTCACTCGAGTGTCCAAAACATACGGTCTCAGGTCAGATGATACAACTATAAAGTCAATCATCAACCTGTAACCTAGGCTGCCCTGGTACCAGGTGTACCGGTGTGCATCCTTATGTTTGAACATGGTGTTTGTTATGGCCAAACTGCGACTTGCACAGAAGTCCAAAAACAGAACACCACTCGAGTTCAGATTGGGCGGGCCGTTCCTCCCAATCACGCCCCTCCAGGTCACGCTGTCATTGCCCACATGAGCATTGAAGTCTCCCAGCAGGACTATGGAGTCCCCAGTAGGAGCGCTATCCAACACTCGTCCCAGGGACTCCAAAAAGGGTGGGTACTCTGAGCTGCTATTTGGTGCATAAGCACAAACAACAGTCAGGACCCGTTTCCCAACCCGAAGGCGCAGGGAAGCTGCCCTTTCGTCCCCCGGAGAAAACCCCAACATACAGGCAGAGAGTCTTGGGGCTAACAGAAAGCCCACCCCAGCCCTCCGCCTCTCACCCAAAGCAACTCCAGCAAAGAAAAGTGTCCAACCCCTCTCAAGAACTTGGGTTCCAGAGCCAACGCTATGTGTCGAGGTGAGCCCGACTATATCTAGCCGGTATCGCTCAGCCTCTTCCACAAGCTCCAGCTCCTTCCCCGCCAGAGAGGTGACGTTCCATGTCCCGATAGCCAGTTTTCCTGTCCGGGGATCGGACCGCCAAAGCTCCCGCCTTGGTCTGCCATCCGATCCACAATGCACCGGACCCTTCATGTTCCTCCTGCAGGTGGTGGGCCCACAGGTGGATGAGCCCATGTATCCAGTTCGGGCTGGGCCCGGCCGGGCCCCATGGGCGAAAGCCCGGCCACCAGGCGCTCGCTCACGGGCCCCAACCCCAGGCCTGGCTCCAGGGTGGGACCCCGGTAACCCTCCGGGCCGGGTACACTGGCTCGATGATTGTACTTGCATGAAGAGTCTTTTGAACCGCTCTTTGTCTCACCCCTCACCTAGGACCAATTTGCCATGGGTGACCCTACCAGGGGCACAAGTGCCCAGACAACATAGCTCCTAGGATCATTAGGGCACTCAAACTCCTCCACCACGATAAGGTGACGGTTCAAGGAGGAGGGATCTTGTTTCTGTCTGATGTAACTGGTGAAGTTGTCACACTTAATAAACTGTCAATAAAAATAAAAAATTAAAATATAGTTTTATAAAATCGATTTATTACTATATTTTTCTAATTTTTTTACAAAATAAAAATAAAATAAAACACTTATCAAAATGATTAGAGATGTTATTAAAGGGTCTAATTTCAGTTTCTTAAAGACTGTGAAGAAAAATTAACTGGGCTGAGTTGACTTTAGTAATTTCTGATAATTGATCAATTATGATAAGCAACCTGACATCAGTCTAGCCAAGGGGTCACTGTACCAAATCAGCTCCTGAGTGGATCAGGCTGCCGGGAAGTCTGTCTCACGACTCAGAGGATGACTTGTGATGGCCTCAGTGATCAATATCACTTGTGCAGGAAGAAGACTAGTCCGAGGTAGCTCTCTCTCTCTAGTTGTTCACCTTGTCCTGTAGACGGTGCCAAGTTTATGTAGCAGTTCTGGCAAATTGGAGCTCAAAAATATGGTTTCCCTCTGGATCAAAATGAGAAGTTCTTGTGTTGAAATAATGTACATAGTTATGCTTTTTTAACAGCATCCTAACTTCAGTGTGCGCGTGTGTGTGTTTCCGTTGAACATGTTTTTCTTAACTTCAGTGTGCGTGTGTGTTTCCGTTGAACATGTTTTTTTTCACTCTTAAAAGGTTATCATGATAAAGTGCTGAGAAGTTCAGAACAGAACAACTGTCACCGACACCCTGGAAGAACGACTGCCACCTACATCCTGGAAAGTAATGTTCCAGGCTGATAAACAGTGTCTGTGGTTTACCTGCAACAAGGCTGTGACTCATATGAACTTGTGTAAACTGATGATTGTGAAACCAGCGCAAAGGAAATAAAAAGGAGGTTGTGGCAGCTGAGCAGCAGAGTGTGCTGGGTGATGCTCAGCTGCTCTCCTCGATCGAGTTAAAGCTTGTGTCTGATTCTCTTGTGTTCTCTCATGTCTCTCCAGAAATATAATGTTTAGGTGGTAAACCTAACATCTTGCTTTTACAAAACACGAGTCCTTAGACCGCAAACCTGACCTGAGTCTAGACTCTGGTTTGATTCCAGACAGAAGGTTTCCAGTTAGCATGTTGGTGGAGACTGAAGAAAAATCCAGAAACATTAGTTTAAATAAGAAATATGACTAACCAATAATCAGGTCATTATTAATATATTGATATTAATATGAAACATGACTGATCAGAACACAGGATTAAATCATCAACTAGATTTATTTGATGTATTTAAGATTTAAAATAATGCAATTCAAATATGATCATTGTGTAAATCATAAACCATTACTCTCAAAGTAATCAATCTGATTAAATACACCTTGGGTAAAACAATTATTTGTAATCAAAGTCTGCAAAGAGAGAAAAATGATTTTTACAGCCTAAACATAAAAGTCATTTCTGCTCATGAGAGGCTTCTTGTAAGTTGGAGCAAAAAGAGAGACCAGTTTCAAGGTTTTGTTATGACGATTGCACATCTGCTGGAGTAAGAAGCAGAAAGCAGTAGATACGCATTTGTTTTGGTTTCAAACGTGCTCTTTGTTGATGGATCTGAGGACAATAAATTTTGGGTCTCTAGTAAACATTCATGTGGTTTGACCAGAACGATGACCTTTGACAACTGCATGACCTTTTGACCCCTACACTGATAATTCAAATGCAGGTCAGCAAGTAGTTTAAAGTGGTCTGTAAGCTCCTCCTCCATCTCCTCTGTGCAGACTCTCTTTGCCTGTGCTGTCCTTCTGTACCCTACTGGGTGATTGTGGTTCAGGGGGAGAGAGGCCGTCTGCTATATGGGAGACCAGGGTTCAAACTCTGGTCCAGCTATGTGTCAAAGTATCCTTGGACAAGATACCAAACCCACAACTGCCTATTAACACTTTTCAGGATCTCACAGGATTCTTTTTCTGATGCTGCTCAGTTGATATCAACATTATTTTAACATTTAAGTTTAATTTCTTGTGACAAAAAAAAAAAGCAGTCTTTACCTTCAGTATCAGCAGGGGTGTAAGGTAATGTGTACGTTTTGTAATTAGGTAGTTTTTTGTGTACTTGTACTTTTAGTGTAAGTTTTAAGATCTGTACTTTTAGCAATACTTACTTTTCCCACAACAAGTTCCAGGAGTGACTGGGAATAATCAAAGTTTATTGAACAACATTTAATATCAAATACATAAATGCAGTCAGCATTTTCACTGATGAAAGAAAATCAATAGAACTATTTCAGCTGAATAAAGGTTTTCAATAGAGGCCATCATTTTAAGGTTTATTTTCATTTCATTTCACACATGAACAACAAAAGGAATATAAAACTGAATGTTTCCTTTTGTTGTCCGCTGTACCGGCTCGAGCTAAAAGATCTGAGCTGAATCTTGTCCCGACTACTCAAAATCAGGAGGAATCTTGGGCCTTTTAAACTGTGTGAATTCAGTTCAGAAAAACCTGAGTATAATTTTCAAATTATCGCAGCCTACAATCCAGGGTTCGGGACTGGACGTTTTAAGCTGATGATTAATTGCCACTAGGAGCCACATACAGTTTGCGTAGTCTGAACTTTACTTAATTTGATTTCTCTTCCTCGGCCCAGCTAAGAGGCTCAGAGAGCGACTCTGACCTTTGACCTCTAGAGCTGGGGGAAGTCAAGAAGGTTTTCCTTTGACCCCCTTGTGAATCCCTATTATTTAAAGTCTCAGCTCAAAACTCACTACGACCACTCAGTGTTTTAACAACCTCCAGATTCCTGTCTTACCCGATTTTAGTAGCAAGCGGAAGCCGTAATTAATTTTAAATCTCTTATACTAAAGTTACTTTGAAGTCTCCTAAGCTTACCAGAACATTCGCCAGAAGGGTTCACTTCTGTTTAAATTTAAGTTTTAAATCTAAATTAGGAGAATAACTTTAAAGAGATAATTAATTAAGGTGGAATTATTTTTATCCGTTTAATAATTCCCTACAGCATTCTCATGAGATTACTTAAGGAGCAGCAGATCCTATTCAATCAGTGAACATCAGCCATGTCACAGCAAGTTTCACAAAACAGGTTATTTTTCAACCAGGTGCTCTTACCTGATAGTTGACCTTTCGGAGCGAGCTCCTGCCCAAAACTGGCCGGTGAACCCCAGCACGATTTTCCACTCAGAAATGGACTGTTTGTCGGTGAGTAATCAGAGGACACTAAATTAATTAGAGAGAATTTATCCTAGATTCTCTCTCTAAGTCTTAAAGGAAAAACCTCTAAGTAAAAGGAGTCTACCCACACACGGAGTAAAGTTTTATACCCCCCTTGTTTTATTAACAAAAATCAAGAAAAAAAATTACAAAGTAACGAAAAGACAAAGGAAAAACCTTATAAAATCCCTGAGAATGACAAATTGCCTCCTTTAACGGATCGCAACTTTCTGCCTGGCTGAACAACCGAAAAACAACAACAACTCCTCAACCTCCCTGCAAAAACCCAAAACCTCATTCTTCTCCTTCCTCTCTGGCTTGATCCCTTTTTCTGTGTTCCAGCTTGTACGTGGGCACAGGAAAAGGACCATAAATGGACAACCACTTCTGGTGTCAGCAGACAATTTTTAGATAAGCAGAAATACTGAATGAACACAAGAGAAACACAAAGAAACACAAGAATAAGAATAAGTATAAGAAACACAAAATTAAATGATTCAACTTATATAAGTAACCCAATTAAATAATGCAAACTTATATAAGCAGCACAAAATTAAATGATTAAAGTGCCTGTGACTCCATATTTAAATCACTTTATATTAAACAGGTTTAATCTTTGATGCCTCTAGATTAGCGTTGCACCATTATAACTCAAAATACGCTGTAATTATTTCCTAACGAGCAACTCAGAGATCAGAAGAAAGCGCCGCCTTCCGGTTCTGCTGGGTTTCTCCTTATTTGGCAGCCTGACACTTCTGCTGCAGCAGGGGGCAGTGCCGTCGCGTGAAAGAGAAACGAAACTGAAACTAAACACTACACGGTCTATGGGCAATGGCGGCGGCACTGCCTCGCTCCAGTTGTCGTGAACGTGCATGTGGGAGGAGAATTTACCATATAAGCAAGTCCGGATCACTATGACCTCATAGCGGGCTGGAGTGAAAAAAACTGTTTGAAACCTGGGTCTGAAATCTTGAAGAGCTTCTCACTGGCTGTACTAGGAGACCGATGGACGCCGTTTTTTGCTCTTTCTGGCAGGTTTAAGGTGAGAACTCAACGTTGCAACATGATAGATAAGTCAGAAAACATGGAAACCGATGTCATGGGCACTTTAAACATATGTGAGTAACACCTTCAATAAGTCAAGATTAATGTAAGATTAACTGATTAAACTTATATAAGTAACACAATCAATATTTCAAACTTATATAAGTGACACACCACACAGGATTAAATATTCTGATTATATTTGTTAACACACAAGATTATAAGAATAGTAAAACACCAGGAGACCTTTTAATAACACAGTCTCTTGCGACCTTGTTCTCTGGCCCGATCCGAGCGTGGTCCGGTGACCTGGCGACCCGGCGCCGGACAACACTTTAAAGTGATAATATGCAGTTTTGCTTGTTTTGGGCGCCCTCTGGTGTCCGTTTTAAATCACTGCATTACACAAGTTAGCATATTGTTTCAGCTTCTAAACACCTAAATCTACCTGTTGAAATGTCTCCTCAGCCTTCATAGCTTTCTACAGGAGCGGTTATTTTCTCCTTCAAAGAAATCAGCTGTGTTCAAGCAGGGAGAGATTGAAAAAAATCAGGAATCATGAGATAAAAACACTCCAGCGTTAGCATAACAGCTAGCCACTTTGGGTTAGCCTAACCCTCGTGAGACACGTGACTTCCTGGGTACCGTGACGGCGACAGAGATTTTGCAATCGTGGTTTTCTGGATCTAATCACCAGATGGGGCTAAGTGACTTTTCATTAACTCTGTAAAGAGTCATATTAGCACAGACTGGCTCAAGGAAAAGATTTAAAAATATGAAAAAGTTGCATATTATCACTTTAATAATGCTAAACTTTTAAATGCAAAGCTTTAGGTTATTATTAAATCTAATTGTTAGTATCAGCTAAATTCATCTAGGTTTAAACATTTCAGAACTCCCAGTCCATATGATATGCTTCACCTTTTGTTGAGCTTTTCTTTATCTGAGGGTTTTTTCAGCTCATTGTAGAGTTTCTCTATCTTATAAAGGTGGGATGAAACATCTAAGAAAGGCATTTTGTTACATATTAATTTTGTCACATACTCACAGAACTCTTATTGGTTCATATAAAAGGCATGAAATGATTGTTAACTTACCTGGAATTGAGCTGTCAAACTTCAGAGACTGCTCAATGGATTCCTTCACGGTGCTCTCCAGTTTTTCTAGGATTTCCCCCTAAGTCAGAATCAAAACATTGATCACTTATTAGTGAAGCTGAAACTTGGGTTCAGGATAAGCTGATTCTGTCCTGGTTGAGTGTTTAGGGTTTTATTAAAGGGGTGGTTTTGTCAGAATCCATTTTTTTTTCAGGTTTTCATAGTTTCTAATAGGTCCCCCTGAGCCTGTCATGTAGGCCAAACATGAAAACTCTCTGTTCCCTGGTTATTTAAAAAAAAACTGAAAAAGTAAGAAATGAAACTTAAAAATGTGGAACTGCATTTGTGCCCGGTTTGACGTCACAATGTGCATTGGCTGAGATGGTAAGCCTTTCGGTCCGCCCAGCTGCTAGCTTTTGTTGAAAAATCAACATGGCGGAACGCAAGCAGACGCAGTGTTGCCAACTCGGGGATATACTGTACCTGGCTGGCCGCCGCAGGTCCATCTCTCTCTGTCTTTTTTCCCCTCCCTCCCTGTGTATGTGTGTGTGTTTAAGCCGTTAAGCGCCACGCTGCGCGACCCCCCCCCCCCCCCTTGTCGGAGGGGAGAGTGGGTGACACACAGCAAGAGGAGAAAAAGAGGGGAACACTGAGCAAATGGGTTTTAGCAGGAAGCAGGCTCCCTCAAAGCTAATCTTTAGTAGTAGCTACTGTTTGTTACCTGGGTGTTTAACTTTTTCTCTCTTTCACTTTCCAAAGTATCTTGGGACATTTCGGGGGGCAGAGTATTGACGTTTCGGTCATCCAATCAGAAGCGAGTGCTGTGCATTTCATGAATACTAATGAGAATCCTGCTGTTTCAAATTCAGGAAACAGCATCAAAGCTTCTTTCTTTATAAAAATTACACAGATAGCATTGAATTACACTAGAGAACAATGCAAAACTATAAAATAACCCAGAAAACCACCCCTTTAAGGATGAGCGAGTACACCCCTACCTGTATCTGCTCAACCATCTAAATTATCTGTATCCGTATCTGTACTCGGAGTGGGCGGGACCTAAACAGGAAGTGGGTGTGTTTTAAATCTGTACATTATTTTAAGTCTGAAATTGTATTTGATCACAATATTAATGGAACTATTAAATGTTTACGATCTCTACCTCTGCTTATTTTGGACTTGCAAAGCTTACACATGGCTTTGGAGTTCACAAACAGTGAAAGAGTCCCATACTGCAGAGGTTCTTCTGGTTTTTGGCAGAGGAGGATTTAAAAGACTATATTTATTTATTTAATTTTTTTATTAAAAATGTCTATTGGCTTTTTACAGCTATGAGAGCAGTATTGTGTCATATTTAAAATATAAATCTAATCTGGTTCTTGTATTTTCCTTGAAATTCAGTGTTTTTTAATGTCATATTTACAGTATAGTGATCCAAAAATATGTCAATATGCATATTGGATCGTTTTTTGTGGAATAAAATCCACACAGAATAGCTGTGAAAAAATACTTTCTACCTAATGTGTAGAAACCTCTAGAGCTGTCTGTCAGCTGGTTGTTATGACAACGGCGCGGGTGTGGTCTGGACAGACAGAAAATAGAGGGTTTCTGCTTCCTCCTTAGTTCTGAGCGCTAAAACAGGAAGTGTAGATTAAAGCGATCCGTCCTGTAGCACTGGTCCCAGCCCGGATCAGCTGAAAGTTAACATCACTTCCAGGAAAATGCCTGAGTGCCAGTCCAGTCAGGTCCACACCCAGAGCAGGTCCTGTCAGCGTGCAGGCCGCGAAAGGCTCACGTTGGTTGATTAGACCTTCTGGGACACAGGTCCACCCACAGCAGTGCAGCACCTCGGTCATCTGGGCTGCATGTATGGTGGGGTGGATGCAGCACTATTTCTGCATCCTTGGATGGAATTATTGGTGGAGACATTTCAGTGATTTCTGAATATGGGGACATGTCACCTCAAGTCTACGTCCATGGTGAATGTGTGTGCAGTGTTCAGTGTCCAGTGATGGCAAAAACAGGGAAATAATGTCAGCCTTGTTCACTAAGTTCGTTCAGTACGAGCAAAGTTTTCCACCTGACTTTAAATCACCAGCCAAACTGAGTTAGCAGTAAAAAAAAAAACCTGACCAGAATGGAGGCAGTGATGCAACTCGAGCCGTTTTCACCTTGTTAAATGCACTGCGTTATGAAACAAGTTCAGCAAGTAACTGTCTTTAAATACAAACCGAAATAGAGGCGAGGCGAGCTGAAGAAAATTAACCGTGAGCTAAGCACAGAGGGATCAGATCAGTCAGTCACTGTCTGTGTGTGTGTGTGTGTGAGGCGGGCAAGAGTGTGTGTGCGCACAGCAGATATGTGTGTAAGGAGGTGCAGGTGCTCTGTGTGACTGAGCACTCAGAGAGCGTCAAGAGATGACAGTCAGTTACCTAATGAGCAGCGCGAGCACAGATATTGACGTGTTTCACTCGGATGATGCTCGTATTTGGAAAATATACTTTATCCAAAATGAATACTAGTCTGAAATGAGTATCCAGCTCATCCCAACGTTTTATATTAACTGGTCCCTTTCTTTTCCCATTTTGCCTCCAATTTGTAATTATCTCACCTGGTTCACATCAAGTAATCAAGTTACTACATAATATTTAGGGCTTAGTTTGACAAATCTTTGCCAGACCCTCTTTTGTAGTCACCAGTCTAAAGTTAAATACCGGTAATACTTTTTAGATTATTCCTGCCTGCCACTCCTTTGCCTGTTCGCCTGAGTACTACCAACAACCACCAATTGTGCCTGAAGGATCTTTGACACAAACTGACTGCAGGTGAGTCCAGAACTCTTTGAGAGTTTTGTTTGTTTTTTTTGTTGGGGGGCTGTCTAATGCATGTCCAGCTACATGGTGAGCAGAGGTCACTATTCTGAGGAACCTGTCTTGCTGTCAAACCATCCTCCCCCAGAAAGTGTAGCTATCTGTAAGTTTACCTTTTTCTCATTCCAGAATAGCTGTTAGGTAGGCCTAAATTCAGGATATAAAAATGGAACAAACCATCAGTTTTTGGAGCTGGCTCAGCATACCATCTTTAGCTTTGTCAAACATGGTGTCTTTTGATGTCTGAACAAATGTCTCAATCTTCTTCAGCTGTTTTTGCATCGATCCAGTTCCATCAATCTGTGCTGCCCCTGCAAAATAAGGGGAAATAATGGGGGTGCATTTAACTGTGTTTTCATTTTATTTAGGTTAAATTAGTTTTTCTTACCCTCGTAGCACTTTTTCATAATTTCTTCAATTGTGTCTGTTAGACACCTGTACACTTCCTTCTTGCCGTCACGAATCATTTTGCTCAAATCGGTCTTCATTTTTTCTTCCTAAGAAAAGTAAAGACCAACAACATAATTATTTTTAAAAAAAAACAATATTTTCTTCTATAGATTTTGCTGATCAAATTTGAAGCAGCAGAATCTTTTTTAAAAATCTGGGTTTTACCCAACATAAATAGAATTAAATCTCAAACAAGATAAAGTCCCATAATTTACCTCTGTCTTTACAAATATCAGCTGCAGTTTCATGTCTTTGTACTTGTCTTTCAGCTGTTCGGTGCCAAATGAAAACTGATTTATGACTCCGTTGAATGGACCACATGTTCCTTCATTTCTGAAACATTTAAACAAGTAAAAAATTATTTTTCAAACAGTATCAAAGGTTTTGTCAGTAATATTAATTGTTTTGTGTGTTTTACAAATTGTATACTGTATGTGCTCATTAAGTTCTTACGGAAAAGTCTTCCTGAATTCCTCATCAATGCTGCTGGTCAGAAATGAAGATAAAATCATGTTGAGGTTTGTCTCTTTCCCTTTTTTAGGTTTGTAGATGCCACCATATTGAACTAAACTCTTCAATATCCTGTGAAAACCACTACCAGACTTTCTCTAAGAAAAACAAATGCAGAAAAAAAGAGAAATATTTTGCACAATTTCACAAAAAGTTAGAATTAATTTAATTCAATTTTTGTACTCTCAGAATACATACACCAGGATTGATGGCAGACATCAACTTTTTTTCACAACCACTTTTGGACTTTTCAACCCCGTCACACAGGCACTTTTCAAAAGCAGTGTAAGTATCCTCCATTGTGTTTTGGACTAAACTGAGTTGGCTGCTTTTGTTATTTTCAATCTCTTTACACATGGCTTCCTTTTCGCTGGCATAAAATAAAAAAGAAGAAAACAATAATTATTCAAAGCAATAAAACCCAAATATTAAGTGTTTCTTTATTCATATAAAAAACTCTGCTACTGAAATTGGGGTATTTAATGTAGCCAATTTTCAGGAAATTGGCAACAATTTACAGCAACAAATTTCTCAAAGTGACCTTTGAAGAAATCTTATTAAGTTGACATCAAACCAGGATTTTTCTAATACACTTTGTCATTTTCACACAGCAGCTGTGTTTCTGTGTGAAAGCATCTCACATAGTCGTGTGAACCACGAGCTCATGTTATCAAACAGCTGATGTCACAGACTTTATATCAACATAGAGGCTTAATATATCATTGTATCCATCTCCTCATATCCTCGTTCCTTTCATTCTTTCTTTCCATCCTTGTCTTTTCTTTTCCTCCTTGCTTCCTCCTTCTACTTAATCTTTGGCCTCATCATGTGATCTTACCACATCTTTGGCTCCTTGCATCAAAGAGAGAATCCCGTAAGCTCCAGACACATAGTTTAATGTCTCTGAGTGTTGGTCATTGAGATTTTGCAAAAATCTCTGAAGGCTGGGGATGTCTGTGAAGGCAAAACCATCTTAACATTATAGCCCTGAAGTAAAAATTTAAGTGTCATAATGCTTTAGTATTCAACATTTTAAACACAAACCCAAGAACTTATAATGCATTTCATTTTTTCCACAGAAGTAAAATTTCTGAGTCCCAAATTGCAATTAATCTTAGTATGCCCTTAGGTCAACATGACAGCCTTGTGCACAAAAGTGGACAAAGCTGCAGTAAAAAAACCTACTTATTTGCACTTCTCTCAGTTTGAATGCCAATAAATCAGTTCATGTTTGCCTCTTAGATTGGTGAACATGTTGCTAAAGTGTTTGAATACCAAAAATGCAGAGACATGCATTGCTAACAGCTGGAATTGCTAATTATAATTAGCAATAATGTTTTCTTTTCATGTGTAACGTTTGAAAAGTTGTTACTTTCAACTGAAAGTTGGGTCTGATATCATTCCCAGTTCAATATTTTACTTCCAAGCTAAATGGAATACAGCATCAACTTACTGGTGTTCTCTGGATCCTTTCCATTCTTATAATCTTCAGAGCTCACTGTGAACACTTCAAAGCAGTTTTCTTTGAAGTGTTTCTAGAGAAAACAAAACATCTTGATTTATTAGGACTGTTTCTACCTAAGAATAGTCTTTGTTGCATGTTTTAGGTATTCAAAGCTCACCTTAACCGAGGTAAGACTGTTGAAATTTTTTTTCACTTCTGCTTTTGCATATTTAATATCCTCAAGATCAGCAGGTAAGCTAGAAGCAAAAACAAATTGGTGTTTGACAGGTTGTAAAACTTTTTTTTCTGCATAAATCTTAAAACATTGTCTTATTTGCAAATATTAAGAACAAGGATACCCACTTATGCTAAATCCATGAGCTTAGCAATTTTGTTAGTACCCAAGTGTAACACTCTGGTGCTACACAGTAGCACACGTACACATGTACACACAGCCACAGGTCTCACAGAAACATGATTTGTCCATCATCATATCTCCCTCAAAAATTAACGTAGGAGCACAGAAATTGAGACTTAACATCTCCAAAGCCTGCTGTCACTCACGGATTACGCATATATATGGCCTCGATTAAAAAAATTAATCGAATTAATTACAGACTTTGTAATTAATTAATTGCATTTTATACTAACAAGGAAATTTGCTGCAAAAAGCCTTTTCTTCTTTTATTTAAATATTTGTATTGGGGGACGGAATCAAATAATAGACCTGAACTTAAATATTAGAATAATTTAAATTATTAAAAATGATAAATTCTAGCATTGTGACTTCGGCTTTAACATCTTAATTCACTTACTACTCTTCATTACTTCGAAACGTATCAGACATGGTGCAGATGAAGTGAATGCGTTGACACTCGCCACCGTTTCCGAGGAGACTAGCAGTACTTTCCAGGATCTCCCAGCATTCTGATTCTGATGCTGCTCGTTTGATTTCAGCCACAACCCACACAGTAGAACAGTTTCCAACAAACTGAAATGGCAATAGATGCAAAGTGATAATTAATTATCAATGTTAAAAAATTGTTAGAAAAGGTACTTTTTTGAATCAACTCAACAGAGTAATTTACCTTTTTCCACATTGTATTTCTGCTCTTGTTACAATCTCCATTTCCTGGAAGGTCTACGATTGTGACGTGCTGGAGGAGATTGTTCTGTGGGACCTTGACAGTCACACACTTCACCAGAGGCCAATATGACCTACTGTTTGAGACATTTTGTATGTACTTGACAATTCCTGCAGATAGCATTTCAGCCTGAAAGAAAGCAAGTCAGCGATAAGCTAATTGATTTATAATCATTGGAAGTGCTCATCAAATTGCATAAATAAATTAACATAAAAATGTGAAAAAAATGCACAACTTTCCAAAAGCACATCATTGAAATCTGAATTTCTAAAAGGAAGATTATAAAACAAATGTGTATCAGATCCAGATTTACCTCTGAATTTTAAAAGACACAGCTCTTATTTTTAAAAGGGCAGACAATCTCCAAAAAATGTGACTAGTTGTCACGCAGTAATTTAATCTTACTGATTCACATGTCAAAGTCTTCTTTGAAGATTTCAGAAATTCTGGATTTTCTTTGAAGTATTTCCTATCCATGAGTTGTTCCAAAGATTTCTCTTTCCACTCTTCTCCATACAGTGCAAACAGCTTTTCCTCATAATCGCTTTTATCGCGTTTATCATCCTCATCAATGTCAACATCTTTATCCTTATGCATATAATTTGACAAAAACTGTAACATTGACCAGAGCTCATCATTCCATTCCTACAAAACAAAAACAAGTTTAATTTAAAATTTTGTTTAAAAGACACTTAATCCTTCAGTTTGTGTCAAACAACAGTTCCTTTTACCTCTTTTGTAATAAACTCAATGTCAGCCTCAAACCTCTGGTTGTGCATGTTGGACTCCACATTAATAATGACTGAGGTACATGCACGGACTCTTCCAGTCGGCAAAAGGTTTGTTTGTCCAATCACAGCATTAATTAGAGAACTCTTTCCAGCTCCGGTTCTACCAAAAACCCCAATCAGCTCCCTCTTTTCTGTCTGCAGATCCCTGATTTTAGACCTGTTAAGAACAACGGTGTATTTCAGAATCAGCAGGTACAACTTCAAAATATATCTTACAGTCTGAAACTGTTACACAATCAGAGCTGACAAAAATATGACCAAGTAATAAAAGAAAGCTTGATGTTTGTGCAGATTTCTGAAATCTGTTACACTCTAATGAGTTAACAGTTACGTAAAATACAACATGAGTCATGACCATTCAGACTGAGGTTGCTTTTGAAAAACATCAGGTATGTATCTGATTTAGATTTGAAACGGGCTTGGTCTGATTCAATAATGGGGTTTGTGCTGTTCAGAAAGTCATAAAAAATCCGATTTGGACCACCTTTTCCTGCAGTGTGAATGGAACCTGAAGGTAACTAAAGCAGTTTGTCTTAAAGCAGCCATGGCTCTTATTTGTGCTTTTGTTGTAGAATAGATTTATGAACTCAGAAAACATACTTACTTTAGGAAATTCACAAACTCTGTGTTGGGTTTTTTGTGTAGTTTGGCATGGACGTCTGTCATTATTTTTTTGACATCAGACAGTATCGTCTCTTCTGTCAGCAAAATGAACAAAATCAGCTGGAACCATAAATCATTGCTTTAAATTTGAAGTGATTTTGTGAACTATTCTTAAAAACAGTTTTAAAAAAGAAGAAGAAAGAATTAGAATATTTAATAGTTTCTTATCCTACAATGATGTGTCCTGCAAGTGTTACCTGAGAAGGACATCGAATCGGTCTCACGCTGCCGTTTTGCTGTTGGTGTTCCTCCACTGGACTCACCCTGAACGTCCAGCTTTCTCTTTCCTTGGTATTAATAAATAACATCATAGATCTGCATAGCAGTTGTTTTTATTAAAGCAGCAATTTAAATAGAATATGATAATGTATCTCTCACCTCTGTCCCTTGGAAGTGACAAACTCTGCAGATGAATTTAGAACAAACATTAAGCCTTTCATACATATCTTATTTTAAAAAAAACAGCAATGTTGCACCTAAGGTCCCATGAGGAAACATAAAGAGGGAAAAAAAACTATGGGTGTGTTTAATAAACTAACACACAGAAAATAACAATTACATGATCTCACTTACTTATTTATTTGTCATAATGTGTCAGTTTAGAATGCCCCAATATGACAAAAACAGACAATTCAGACTTGAATGTCTCAATTTAAGGATTCTTCTCTTACCTGTGTCAAATATGTTGCCGTGTCATCCTCCTGTTGATGGAGGACATGAATAAATCCTATTATTCCATGTACCGGTAATGTTAGCCCCCCCCCCCCCCCCCCCCCCCCCCCCCCCCCCCCAAAAAAAACCTATAGTTTCCTGCAAAATTATTCATAGTCCTTACATTTTTCCACATTTCAATCACAAACTTAAATGCATTTTTGTTTGTGAGATTGTATATGATAAATGTCCCACATTTGTTTAGTGGTTTTCTATGCCATGAACTACAAAACACTTTACATCAGTCAGTCATTCACATGCTGATGGAAGATGACTGAAGAGAAGCGACCACACCAGTGTAGCCTCACCAAATAGGCTACATCCTCTGACCTTTGACCTCTGTTGACCATCACAACAATAATCCATCTTTTTCCCAATAACTTGGAATACAATGACTCTTGGATTATTTTTTAACCTGAATCAAGACCCTACAGGTGTCCTACTGTCCACTCTCAGGTGTCCATCTCCCAGATTACCTTAACTGGACACTAGCTGGTCTAATAAAACACTCTCTGTAAAGAAGTCTCTTCTGTAACACCAAGGACTGGTGTTCCAACTGTAATCTCTTGTTTACAGAACAGTCGCTGGTAGTGTTCCTGCTCAAGGGCATTTGCCCTCTCACACACTCAAAGTGTTATAATGTTTCTCTGCTATTTCATGCATTTCTACATTTATAATGTGAGTGTTTAACGGGCGGAAGTCATATGTGAGTTGGTAAACTCCCTCACAGTCTCCTATCCAATCAGATCCATTCACAAGTCACTAACTCAGTTTTGATTAGTACACTTAATATCTTCTGATTGGTTAAATTTAAGATAACGTAGTCTCAAAACTAATATTCAGTTCCGGTACAAGCCAGTCTAGTCTTTTTGCTACAGTCTTTTGCTACAGTCTCAGTCTTGGTCTGAGCTACAGCCTGAATGCAGCTGAGCTGCTATCCTTATCTTAGCTGAACCTTCATCAGCTTTGAACAAGGCCTCTCAGTTTCTCCCTCACTACGGGAACTGATCAGGAATGACTTCACCATGCCGAGGGTGACCTCCCTTGCTGTCGCACGGATCTCAGGGCCATCAGACGATTCCCAGGTGAACCAGCTAAACTGCCTCCTCTGGGAACTGGGCCTTCATCCGGGGACCTGCTCCACCTCTGCCAGAGGCCCCTCACCCTGCTGGACCCACGAGACCTGCAACTCAGTAAGAAACCCCTTTCTGATCGAGAGGCTTTGCTTTGATAAAGCTTAATTCTTCCAAACTAAATTAAGCCAAACCAAATTCCATAACAACTCAAATTAGCCCTAAATTGACTCTTAAAGTCACAACTAGGTTAACTAAATTAACTAACTTCCCTAGTCATTAAAACATATGCTACGGTCTGTTAAAACTCACAATTAACCTATCTTTAACATCCTCAACATGTTTAAGAATATTAATTGTGTTTACATCAAACTTTCAAACTGTCTTATCTGTCTGTGTTCTTAGGTTTTTCAAATTAAATGATTGTTCAATCATATCTGGTCTCAGTTTCACATTATTAGTTGGAATGCTGACTAAGCATTCCAACTATTGTTTTGCTGTTTCTCTTTATTATTCTTCTTCTTCTTCTTATAACTTCCGCCGTTTTTTGGCTCGCTACTCCTTCCACAATTTTCTGCTGATTTCAACCATTCATATATCAAAACGTTCAGCTCATTTAGGACTTTCCTGGAATGACTTTTCTTCTTGATATCTTTAATATTTTTTAAGATATTCAGCTTTTTGTCCAATTTTTGGGCCCATTGGAATACATTGAAATCCTTCAAATTCTTCAAAGTTTTCAAATAATTCTACTCTTTTTCAAAGTTGTACTACTTCAGCATACTTCAACCTATCAACTTCATTCAACTTTTAAAAGACTCACAAGACTTTCAACTATTCCCAAATGACTCAGCTTGTTGATATCTTTAACCATTCCTGAGATATGACGAGTTAAACTCAAGGAACATTTCAGAAGTCACACAAAAAAATCGACAAAAATATAATGAAAGAGATGGGAGCAGATTTGGACTTTCTGAGCCAACTAGGTCGATTTGTGAGAGAACCGTAAGTCACACAGACATGAGAGTTACACTTTCTGAAAGCTAACAAAAATCCCTAATCAGAGATGTATAATTTATACATGTGCTGTGAAAACTGTGGGAGCAGGACAACTTTGTTCGGGAGTGAATCGTGAATCTCAAACCTGTCTCCCACTCTAGTGATGTCATCACCGCCCTCTAACCCTCAGCACGTTTTGGATTAGGAGAGACTTTTTCTTTCAAATGGTCACTACAGTCACTCAGTTTGAAGAACATCAACAAATTATACATTAAAATGTTGGGATTTTTGTCTAGTTTCAGAATATCTGGTTGTTTGGGCCATAGGTAGTATGGCTCGTTCATAAATCACCTCAAGGCCAGCAGAAATCCTCCCTTTTTGGGCCGATTTCTCATGTTAATCGACCTCATCTGTCTGTCTTTGAACTTTCACTGAACCCTGTTTTTCCATCGTCATATCTCCCTCAAATTTTAACGTAGACACACAGAAATTTAGACAGAACACCTCGAAAGTGTCCTGTCACCCACAAAGTTTAAATTTTTTATTTATGTCTTATCGTTTTTGAATAGCAGCTAGTTGTTCGGACAGTGGTTTTTCCAGGTTAAACACAGCAGTGTGAGGTAGACATAGTTAAATTGCATGTCACCTAAGCATGACTCAGCTAAATTGGTGCTTTCTGATTGGCCAGGCTGATTGGTTTATGATTCTCTCAGTCTGTAATGGATTTCGACTGCATTTAAGCACCTTTCTGAACAAAATGTTCCTACTCTCACACCGTTTGTCCTATTTAGACAAGTTATACATCAAAATATTGGGATTTTTTTCCTTTTTCAGCAGATATGCTACTTAAGGCCATAGATATTACGGTTTTTAAAGAATCATCTTCTCTTTCAGCAGAAGTCCCTAATTTTATGATCCTTCAGCTCTGTGTTTGACCCTTAAAATGTCTTTATATTCTTCAGTTGAGCTTTAGTTCAGGTTTTTAGATTTTTTTCAGAGGTTTTAAACTTTTGTTTCAGCTAAATTTAACCTTTTTAGCTATTTTAAACTGTTAAAATAAAAAATTAAGATATTTGAAGCCTTTGAACTCAAATTAAACTACTTTATTCTTCTTAAACCTGTAACTTTCATCAGCTGCTCACACATTTACTGCATGTGAGCACCTTTTTGAACAAAATGTCCCTACGCTCACACCGTTTGTCCGATTTAGACAGGTTATATATCAAACCTTTGACATTTTTGCCCTCTTTCAACAGAACTCCTTGATTTTCTGACTCCTTAATGTCTTTCTGTGTTTTACCTACATTCATTAAACTGTCTTTAAACTCTTTAGCCTCGCTTAAGTTCAGTGTTTTAGATATTTTTAGAGGTTTTAACAATTTCTTTAAGCTAAATTCAACATATTTCAGCTAATTCAAAGAAGTACAATACAAATTTAAGATATTTTAAGGCTTTCAACTCAAATTAAACTACTTTCAACCTCATTATATTTTAACTAATATTCTACCATTCTGCTTGACCTTAAAGTCTTTCTTACACTGTACTGTTTAGCTAATCTTGTAATATTTATTCCACTATATTTTTACCTTTTCTGCTGGTGTAAACTTTTTTGCAAGTTATTGCCTTTTGCTATTTTCTTATTTTGCTAACCATTTGAGTGTTTAAGCAATCTTTTCAGCTAAATTATCTTATACTGATTGAACTGTATTTACACAGTTCAGCTTAGATTAAGCTTTTAATCAGTTTTTTAAGCTTTCTTCACATGTTTAAGCAATCTTTTCAGCTAAATTACACTTTTTCAGCAAATGTGTACAATCATTTCAACAATTCAGGTATTTTCAACAAATTTGTTCAAGTTTAACTATTTAAAGTTTAGCTAAATTTGCACTCATTTGAGCTTCTTTCAGCTGGTTTTGGACAATTTCAGCTGTCTCTTTCAGCTTTCAGCATTCCAACTTTGCTTTTTCGCAGGAAAAGCATCTTTTCTAGTTAATAAGGTATTTCAATTCACTGTACTCTTTCAAAGAACCTAGATACCTTCAATAAATATTAGCTATTATCAGGGTTAAATGACAGTTTATCACTTTTCATTATAAACCAGAAATAAGCTTTATTTATCTAAAGAGGGTGTAGTTAAAATAACTAATAGTTATTTCTAAACGCTACACCAGACCTCCACTAGCAGACAATGAGGGTGAAGTGCCTTGCCCAAGGACAGAATGACAAGCTAACCCAGACAGAGTTACATTTGAACCGGCAACCCTTTGGTTGTGAGGTAGCTGGCATCTTATTGAACCTATGTTTTTCTGATTGAGTGGACCTCTTTTCATAAGAGATGTTGTGTTCACTCAAGAATTTTGAATTTCAATCTAAATAGGGAAAAGATGCGAGAGGGACCACCACTATGATTTACCAGAGGTATTTATACCTTTTTGTACATTATTCTTTGTCATAAGGCACCTGCTGTCAGCCATGCATTTAGAGAAGAAAAATCAAATGTAAGGAAAAGGCATCTCATCAAAAAGACAGTATTCAGAGGGGTGAGATTCTCTGATTGGGCTTTGGAAACTCAGTCCTGATGGCTTTAGCTTGTTGAAATAAAAGATCTCTTTCAACTAAGCTTTGTATCACAGAGTCTTCTGCAGTCATGACATGACCAGAATTCACCTCAGTTGCAAGACCAACACCTTGACCTACCAAGCTACTAGATAAGGTAGTGCACAATTGTGAACTGGAATGAAAATAATGCTTGGTGTTCTGAAATGTTTACCAATAAATATCTGAAAAGTGTGGCATGCATTTGTATTCAAGCCCCCTAAATCAATACTGTGTTGAATCAAATTTAAGTTTGCAGTAGTAACGTGAAAAAATGTGGAAAAATTAAAGGTTTATGAATACTTTTGAAAACCACTGTAATATATATATATATATATATATATATATATATATATATATATATATATATATATATATATATATATATATATATATATATATATAAAACACATTTACCTTAAATGTGAATAAAAAAATGCCTTTTTTTATTCCAAGGATGTTTTTTTTTTTTTTGCCAAACAGGACATGTCAAAGAAATGTTAACAAATGCACAATTTCATTAGCTTTGCTTTTTTATATATATTAACTTGTAAATTTTTTTATGCTTTTCCTGTTCAAATAAATTTAAACTAAACTAAAATTCTGGTCAAACTAAATAACTTCAGGCAGAAATTTGTTTGTTTTTTTAATATAAATGTGCTAAAATAGTATAAATTAATTGGTTGAGACCATAAGTCCTTACAATGTGTTTCAAACTAAGCGTTTAACCTTATCATAGGAGCATTCAAGGTTTTCATCAGCCATTCAGTCTATTTAAACTAAGGGAACACGCATCCTACTGGGTAGTATCATGGTGTGTACCACATTGATTGTCTGAACTAGTTCAGGAGATGTGGGCAAAACTACCCACAGGCAAATTCATTGTAAAGTGTAGAGATCACATGTTAGTAGTGACTTAGTACTATTTTCATTTATATGAAACATTCAACTGAATCAACCATCTAAAAAAAAGTCTGAGAGATTTGTGTTAAATAAGGAGTTTAAAGTTCCTTCTAAGAAGCTTTATTTGTGGAAGGTTATCAACAAATTTGTACACATCTGTAAATTAGATTAAGGGGAAAAGCAGGAATGAGAAATAGTGCATTACCTTTAACTGCCTGAGTCTCTTCTTGAATCGAACCCTTGGTCCCACTTTTGAAATCAAGTCATTGACGTCTTGATCTTCAAGACCAAACAGACTTTCCTCATCAATGTCTTCATCTGTAATTAATGAAACTTCATTCAATTTGTTGATTGTTTCCCCCTCTTTTAGCTTGCCTGACCAAAATTGTGTTGTGCTTTAAATGACACACATGCAGGAAACAATATCTCTCTCACATAACAGGCTGTAAACCAGCAAATTACACTTATAAAAAAACAGCATACACCACACCCATTCTTACTGTAGCTGAAGCTATGTTTTATAGTCATACTTTACCTTTAAATTTGCATATCCATTCGTTTAGACCCCATTCATTTAGTTTGTCACAAACAAACTCATCCATGGCTGAGTCCTTTACTGGATAAAGACAAAGAGAACTCAGTGAATGATGTTCTGCCTGACATGTAATGAGTTACAGCTGTTAAACACGTTTCTGCTTCACAAGCCCCCTTCACCATATCATAATTTATTGTTATGGACATTTCTTATTAAAACGAGGAGAGCTCAGTCTTCATTTAACAAGCTTTATTACATATGACGGTACACTGCACCATTCTGGGGAATAATGCCCTCCCATCACCTCCCTCAGTGTCTCGTCAGTGTTGGTCAGATCCTCATCCTTGCTGTCCTTGATGTTCCTCGTCCTCCCTGTTCCTAATAAAATACCTTATTATCTACCAACCATCTGTGCCTGGGTCCTACCTTCAACCCTTAAAACACAACAAGAATGAGATGTCCTCATTAAGATCTTTCAATACACTTATTTATCCAACGTCATTGTTTCAATTGATTACATAACTCAAAACACAATCATATTATTCTTGCTGTAACTCACTTCAGAGAGAAACACTTCCAAGGTAACTAACTATATTCACTGTAATAACTATAAATCATGTTATAACATAAAGTCATTAAAAGTCAAACATTCTCTTCATCTTTTTACCTCATAATTAGCATTCCTTTATATTGTGTGAGGACAGAGACTAGAAGATTAGCAGGCAGATGAGCTGGCTATAAAGCAGAATACACATTTTACATGATCACACGACATCCTCTACAAGAATTTAAAATCTTAGGAAAGTCTGTCTTGTGAAGAAAGTTGGAAAAAGTTTATTTTTAAAACTTAAAAATGATACAATTAAGGGGGTGAATCTCGGTATATTATTTAAAAAAAAAGAGTTTAAATGTGATTTTCTCTATAAATGACACATTAAAGCTCATTCACACTATAGACTATATCGGAGTCAAAACTTAGTCTCAGCCCAATCTGTGGGCACTTCTTAAGAAGTTATATTATAACATAGGGATTAGGTACTATTGTGTTTTACGCTAAGCTAAATAATGCCGCCAGAGGCGATTATTCGCCTGCCGGATCAGGAAAACGGCTGGGCTGTTTACAAATTGTTTTTGCCCACTTATCTAAAAAATAACTTCCCGGTGGAGTATTCCTTTAAGTAGAGACTTACCAAATATCGGTTGCTGCAGGAATTCTATTGTTGCCACTTGCAGTAGATTCTAAAACATGTGTCCAATCCTTCTCTTGCTGAGAAAAACTGCTTCCTTCTCAGTCAGGAGAAAACATTCTCAGAATCGAAACTCCCTTCCCATTTATGTCAGCGACTATAAACCCAACCCCCAAGTGTCTGTCTTTCTGCTTGATGAGCTAAAGAAGAACAGATGTTTCCTTTCTTTTTTCGCTCCACCACATTGTTGCCAAGTCTGCTTTTTACAAGCAACTTGGGCATTTTCATCTATACAGTTGATTTAAAAATATTTATAGCTGCTAGCTGTTTTTTTTTTTTGGGGAGGGGGAGGGGGGGGGGGGGGG
>SSNR01000104.1:387062-398791 GCA_006937965.1 Callopanchax toddi | reverse complement strand
GGGGGGGGGGGGGGGGGGGGGGGGGGATAGAATTAATTAGTCTGTCACAGCATCCATCAACAACAGCAGAACAAAGAGATGAAATCCTGTCCCACTCTGCCTCTGAGTTGCTTTTATCCTGATCAGACTTTTTTGGATTGCTGAAATCCAGGAATGAATGTCTAAAATAAAACTAGGATGACAATAAGAAACAACAAATTCCGTCCCCTAAACAGATTTAATATTAAATACCTAAATGATAGGTATAACTGAAGTGGCCTTTCTATTTGTGTAGCTGCAGGTAGGCGGGACATTTCTTTTAGGTTTGTTTCTTTTTGTTCTGGTTGCTTGTTTCTCTCAAGATCTGGCAACACTGTTCCTTTAACGAAACCAGTCATAAGCGGTTTCAAACAGGGCTGTCTCTGATATTCTGAATGGTGCAATTCAAAAAAGCACACAATGTGTGAATAAAAGGTGAGGTAATAAGTAAAAGAGTCAGTTAAGCAAACAGATTTCAGAAACTCATGAGAAAGAACACCTGTGCAAAGATTAGAAAGCTCCTGTGCTTGGTCTTAAAGATGAATTTATAAGTCATTCTGGGGTCATTCAGAGGTCATCATCCCACCAGCATACTCTGAAATAAACTGGACTGCTCTACTTTTTTAGTGCTTTGCTTGTGCTGATTTGCTGTTGAAAGTTTTGTTTGTGCTGCTGTGGATTTTGAGATATTTAAGATTATGTTATAGGTCATTCACTGTTCATTCAGGGGTCTTCCTCCCCCCAGCTCGCCTCAAAATGAATGGAGTAAAGCTTCCTTGACATCATAAGTTTTATTCTACTTTGTAATCTTACCATGCACTCCAACTATTTGCCTAGTTTTTTAAGTGTGTGTGAGTGTGAATGGGTGAATGTATGAGGGGCCACCAGGGACATTATTACAAGTTACCTCTCATACACACTAGTGAAAACCTCTCATACACACATGTGAAAACAAAACCTCTCATACACACTAGTGAAAACCTCTCATACACACTAGTGAAAACCTCTCATACACACATGTGAAAACCTCTCATACACACATGTGAAAACCTCTCATACACACATGTGAAAACAAAACCTCTCATACACACTAGTGAAAACCTCTCATACACACTAGTGAAAACCTCTCATACACACTAGTGAAAACCTCTCATACACACTAGTGAAAACCTCTCATACACACATGTGAAACACCTCTCAAACACACTAGTGAAAACCTCTCATACACACATGTGAAAAACTCTCATACACACATATGAAAAAAGCTCTTTAGTGTGTATATATATATTCTTTCATATGTGTGTATGAGCAGGCCCGGATTAATGCACAAGCTGGGTATGGCTGAAGCCTAGGGGTCCCGTGTGTCTGGGGGCCCCCATTGGTCAGCAGGGTTTTTCAAATTTGCATAGCGGCTGCCTCCAGCTGATTTCACTCTGCCTGCAGCTGTGTGGATGTTATGCAGTTGCAGCAAACAGGTAAATATTGTTTTGGGTTTTTTTGTATCCAATAGTAGTGTTGTCAAAAAACAAAACAAAACAGTAAGTCGGTACTAAAACAAATGTTAAGGTTCCAGGATTTATGAAGTACCCTTGGTACTGTAGTGGAATTTTGTTAGTTACTCTTAGTAAAATTATATGATAGGTTTTCTTTTTCTATAATGATTAGTTAAATGACAAACAAAATGCCAGCCTGTTGGAATCCAGCTGATAACACGTCTCTGCCTCCTACGGTGAAGGGGCCATCTCCTGTCCTTATCAGGNATACACACTAGTGAAAACCTCTCATACACACTAGTGAAAACCTCTCATACACACATGTGAAAACCTCTCATACACACTAGTGAAAACCTCTCATACACACTAGTGAAAACCTCTCATACACACATGTGAAAACAAAACCTCTCATACACACTAGTGAAAACCTCTCATACACACTAGTGAAAACCTCTCATACACACATGTGAAAACCTCTCATACACACTAGTGAAAACCTCTCATACACACATGTGAAAACCTCTCATACACACATAGTGAAAACCTCTCATACACACTAGTGAAAACCTCTCATACACACATGTGAAAACAAAACCACTCATACACACTAGTGAAAACCTCTCATACACACTAGTGAAAACCTCTCATACACACATGTGAAAACCTCTCATACACACATGTGAAAACAAAACCTCTCATACACACTAGTGAAAGCCTCTCATACACACTAGTGAAAACTTCTCATACACACATGTGAAAACAAAACCACTCATACACACTAGTGAAAACCTCTCATACACACTAGTGAAAACCTCTCATACACACATGTGAAAACAAAACCTCTCATACACACTAGTGAAAACCTCTCANGTATAACAAAGTCTCTGCCTCCTGTGGTGAGGGGGCCATCTCCTGTTCTTATCAGGGGGGTAGTAAACAGATGTCTTCGTCTCCTGTCAGGGAGGGGTAAATTCCTCTACCTCTAAGAGACCCCCTAGGGGCAGATGCTAAAACATAGAATTCCACTCTTTTTGGAATGGGTAGGATTTATGGTGGGTAGGGGAGGGGGGAACAAGAGGAGGGTTTTAAAAGCAGACTCAGAACTGCTGTGGTCAGACTTTATTCCTCAGACCTCTGTGGTGTAACGTCTCCTTGTTAACAAGTAATAAACTTTCTTAAAACTTTTAAGACTGATATCTCATTGCTTGATAAGAAACTTCCATAACAGTACCGACGTAGCGGGTCCACCTGGTTTTTGCGACGATAGCTGATCTTTTTTCGTCATTTGACGGATTAAAATCACACACCTGTGTGTGTGTGTGTGTGGTGTGTGTGTGTATGTGTGTGTGTGTGCGTGCGCGCGCGCGTGCCATCAGACCGCGCTGTATTGGCGAGAGGCTGCAGCAGCCTGTCAAAGGGACTCCTCCTGCGTAAATGCGCAGCGATCCGGATTCTGGACGTGGAGCGCCACGTCCAGAATCCGAGAGCTCAGCGGTTCAGAGAACCCCCAGAGCGTTCAACCAAGTTGGTTTATTTTCTAGATCAGTCTGGATTTATGAACTGAACTGAGACATATAAATGTTGCAGTCAGAGGCGATCGCGTGGATGCGCTCATGCGCTGCGCTCCTCAGACGGGGAGAGTTATTAGAGTTCTCCAGATGAAGACTTTGTCATCAGCTGGTTTATTCTCTAGATCAGTCTGGATTTATGATCTGAACTGGACCTGGTGTGCAGATCAACTCTCGAGTACGGCACAACAGCGGCTTTTCGCCAGCTCGAGACGATGTTTCTAGAGGTTTGCTCGCCAACCTGCAGGGCAGCTTACTGAAGCAGCAGCCTAAATAATATTTTGGCCTCAGCAGAGACGATCAGAACTTTGTGAAACACTCCAACTGTTAAACCGAAACCTCCCGCTGCAGCTAAACTTATCACTGCAGCCCCGAGGAGAGCTGACTCCCCTTTTCCTCCTGACTGATCTTAGTTCATTTAGTGTACCTCCACCAACTCCGTGCTGCTGAGTTAGCATAACATTGGAGTTGGAGCCGAGTTGGAGGGAGAACACATTTCGACGTAGGAGTAGGGACAGAAACGGACCGCTGCAGCCCCGGACTACCTCGGACCCGCGTCTCTTTTCTGTCCACCTGATGGTGGTTCCATATGAGTCTCCCCTTAAAAATGTGCTCTGCCTCCAACTCGGCTGTGAGCTCCAGTCAGCCAGCTTGGCACCGAGCTGGTTGAGGAACAGAAACCGAACCAATATCAGTTTGAAGGAAAAAACGAGTCCGCTCTCCTCGGAGCTGCAGCTCCTGTTTGACTGTTGCAGCATTTGACAAAGTTCTGATCGTCTCTGCTGAGGCCAGTATATTATTTAGCCTGCTGCTTCAGTAAGCTGTCCTGCAGGTTGATGATCAAACATATGNCTCTAGAAACATCGTCTCGAGCTGGCGAAAAGCCGCTGTTGTGCCGTACTCGAGAGTTGATCTGCACACCAGGTCCAGTTCAGATCATAAATCCAGACTGATCTAGAGAATAAACCAGCTGATGACAAAGTCTTCATCTGGAGAACTCTAATAACTCTCCCCGTCTGAGGGGCGCAGCGCATGAGCGCATCCACGCGATCGCCTCTGACTGCAACATTTATATGTCTCAGTTCAGTTCATAAATCCAGACTGATCTAGAAAATAAACCAACTTGGTTGAACGCTCTGGGGGTTCTCTGAACCGCTGAGCTCTCCACCGTGGCGCTCCACGTCCAGAATCCGGATCGCTGCGCATTTACGCAGGAGGAGTCCCTTTGACAGGCTGATGCAGCCTCTCGCCAATACAGCGCGGTCTGATGGCACGCGCGCGCGCGCGCGCACGCACGCACGCACACACACACACACACACACACACACACACACACACACACACACACACACACACAGGTGTGTGATTTTAATCCGTCAAATGACGAAAAAAGATCAGCTAGCGTCGCAAAAACCAGGTGGACCCGCTACGTCGGTACCAAGGGTACTTCATAAATCCTGGAACCTTAACATTTGTTTTAGTACCGACTTACTGTTTTTTTTTTTTTTTTTTGACAACACTACTATTGGATACAAAAAAACCCAAAACAATATTTACCTGTTTGCTGCAACTGCATAACATCCACACAGCTGCGGGCAGAGTGAAATCAGCTGGAGGCAGCCACTATGCAAATTTGAAAAACCCTGCTGACCAATGGGGGCCCCCAGACACACGGGACCCCTAGGCTTCAGCCATACCCAGCCTGTGCATTAATCCGGGCCTGCTCATACACACATATGAAAGAATATATATATACACACTAAATAGCTTTTTTCATATGTGTGTATGAGAGGTTTTTCACTAGTGTGTATGAGAGGTTTTTCACTAGTGTGTATGAGAGGTTTTCACTAGTGTGTATGAGAGGTTTTCACTAGTGTGTATGAGAGGTTTTCACTAGTGTGTATGAGTGGTTTTGTTTTCACATGTGTGTATGAGAGGTTTTCACTAGTGTGTATGAGAGGTTTTCACTAGTGTGTCTGAGAGGTAACTTGGAATAATGTCCCTGGTGGCCCCTCATATGAATGACTGTTTGTGTTGTACAGCGCTTTGGGGAGTGAAGAACACTCAGAAAGCGCTCTATAAATACAGACCACTTACCACTGATTTGGTACTTAAACCATAATCTTTAAAGTTGACTTCTACTGTAAACTAAAAGGTGGCCATTGACATAGTTCATTTCCTGTGAATAAATACAATGATTCTAATTAACTTGGGGGGATTATGAATAATCTATATTTATTGGAACTAAATAAATAGAGTCTAAGTAGTAGATATGTTTTTAAAGCACTGTCATGGAAATATTATTTAACAAGTGGTGAGATTAATGAAAGTTGAAACAAGAAACAGATATCTATGATTTATTCTGAAGGCAAACAGTGTTCAGAGGCTCCTCTGTTAGCCGGTCAAGTTTTAAAAGATACAACCATACAATGTTTGAACACATCCTCCCCTTCAGTGGAACTCATCATACAAGATGCTTCGTTGCTCCCTTCGTTGTTACTGACAGATAACAGGAGACTTGAACATCTATCCCACGTAGGGAGGCAAGCAGGAAGATTTTCCCAGGAGAGAATGGGCAGGGAATGTGCAGCTGTAAAAACAAGCTTCCATTCTGGTTAGAAACAACAAGTCAAGAATTATAAGAAAAAATGTTTCTATTACAAGCACCAAATCACTAATTACAAGTGAACTTATTATAAAATAATAATCTTTAACATGATTAAGAACAGGTAAGAATATATGAATCAACTAAAGTCAACGCCTCATTTATTATTTAGGCAGGAAAATGTCCCGTTTGTTTACATGGAGGGAGGGGCGACACACAAATTCCCCAGAGGGGTCACACCAAGCGGGAGGAGGATCTCAGTACCATAAACACTGGGTTCAGTTACTAAAACAAATCTAACCACTTTGATGTTCTTGCATTTCTCGAGTGAGCACCAACAAAGTCAGAGAAGAGCAACTTCCGTTTTCACACATCTCATTTGAAAATGCAAACTTTTTCAAATGCAAAGCTTCATGACTGACACAGTTTAAGTCAATCCCACAGTATCAAAGCTTTTATTGTTGTTGAGCTTTTATATTCATAAAATTATCAGAAGTCCAATATTATTATCCTTAAAAACATTTAATAATAACAAAATATGTCAGAAAACTATACTGACAAGGATATGATTCTAAATACAATTATTTGTTTCCCCAAACCTTAGTTTGAATTAAACCAGGTATCTGACTCACGAAATATAAATGTTTTGTTAAAAAAAAACTAGAATGTTTAAAACCTCATTTGGCCAAGTACTTAGCATGTACTTAGAAGCACAAAGAGACGACCGTTTAAAGAAAAAAAGGTTGAAACAAGATAAATAAAACATTTTCTCACAGATTTCAATGAGGTTAAAACACAAATATATTAGAACAGTGACAGAGTATCATCACATCTTTTACTGCAGACCCAGTTTGTCGAGGTGATGGATGATAGAGCTGTTCCAACAATAGTTACAAGAAATGTGAACATTTTTTGAGTTTATTTTTTATTTTGTACCAGCTTTTTTTTACTTGCATGTTAAAATGGAACACCAAAATCAGGTGGGAGGGGCTTCTGCCCCCACAAGATACAACTATGTTGTACTTAAACAGTTCAGGGTTTGTAAATATGTAGCAATAAATATTTCAAATGAATGTTGATCTGACTTTAATTTGGCATTTCTTCTACTATGTTGACACTGCTAGATAAATAAAGTAAACTGGTACATAATTTACTGTAAATCCAATAGTTTTTATACCAAACGTTGGGAATGATCTTCAAATGTATTTAGTTCTTTATTTCATTAGGAAAACTCCCATTGAGATACAATATTTCTTCTTCCAGAAAGTCTTGGTCAAGATGGTGACTAGTTAAAGAATGAAAAGCTATCATTTAAACAAATTGGTAAATGTTTTGGTTTGCAAACAGTGTTACTACATTGTATGTAAGTCATTTATAAATAATGACTTGTGTACACTTTAGATTAAGGGATGCAGAAAACTTAGTAAATGATTTGTATACTAATACAGATACTTTGTAAACAGTGGTAAAGATTTATAAAGGGTGCGTCTGTCATTTATAAATAATGACGTTTACAATTTAGGGGATGCAGAAAACTTCCCCTAAAAGGGAGAACTCAAATAGTTTATAAATGTTTAGTTCATCATTAACAAACAGTTTACAAAGTTTTTTTTAAAATATTTAGCTCATAAATGTCTATTAACAACACATTATATTGTTCTATTCATCCTTAACAAATAGTTTTTTATACATTCTGTTTTTATTAACAAATAGTTTGTTAATGTTTAACCAAACATTTATAACCAGCTTATAAATGTTTAGTTAACAGTTACCTCATAGCTTATAAATGCCTATTAACAACATATTATTTTATTGTTCTGTCCATCATTAACAAATAGCTTATAAATTATGTTGTAATTATTAACAAATAGTTTATAAATGTTCTATTCATTGTTAACAAAGAGCTTGTAAATTATGTGTTAATCATTTACAAATAGTTTATACATGTTTTGTTCATCATTAACAAATGCTTTATAAAGGCTTTATAACAGAACATTATTATAAAGTGTTACCGGACCGGGTACTGACAACAGGATAGGGAACTCTGTCCTGTCATGGAATACAAATCCTAGAGACTTCAGCGCGATAGGCTGCTATTGTAGTTAAAGGTGATATGTGGAGGATTTGAGTGAGAGAGAATATTTTGAATCAAACATCCCAAGGCCCCTCCCAAAACATCCCCCCTCCCACTTCCTCTAACCCCATCTCTACATGCGCATCACTGCCGGGCAAACACTGATATTTTAAGTCATGGCTCTCAGCTCCTGCTCAAACTGTATGACTACAGGGTTCAATCATTCACAGCTCACAAGTCATGTTCTCACACTGTAATGACAGATGCTTTAGTAGAAATTAGCTCTGACTTCTCCATGACCGGCAGAGACTGTAAACAGGAAGACACGGAGCGTCCTGGGCACGTGCGGCCCCCACCTCTACAGGTTTGCATGAAGCACGTTGACTGACAGCCGAAAATAAGGAAATTTGAATTTTATTGGCTGAAAATATTTGCCAGTCAGAGAAAATTCAAAGGAAGGAGGGTCTTCAGATGAATAACAGATTTTGTGGAAGTATATATCATAGTTAAGAACTGAACTATCATTTGAAACATTTATAAAACTTTGATACAATGCTCCACATACTGTAGGAGTTCCAGGGAAGTAAAATAATGTCACAACTTTGTGCCAAGCTTGAAATGCCAAAATGGCGTGCTTGTGAAGATTCATCAGTGAGTGTGTAACTGTGTCAAAGGGAAAATGAGCAAATAGGGAACAATCATGCCAGTTGATGCAAATTAACGTTTGTGAGGCAGGTTGTTGCTTTCTCTTTCTTTTCCTTTATTTAGAAGAATGCTTTGCATACATAATTAACATTACCTGTTCCATGGGCGTAGATTTGGCATGGATGTAGTAGGTGATGTGTCCCCACCAATAATTCAATCCAAGGATGCTGAAATAGCGCACAGAGCTGCACTGCACCTTGTTACACCCCCTCACCTGCAGGTCTGACCGTGTACGTGTCTGGATTGACCAACCAACCCACGACCCTTTCCACATCTCTTAAATTGGTTGCTTGAATCAAAGAGAGAATTCCACAAGCTCCAGACACATTTAATGTCACTGAGGTTATTTTTTCAAATAACAGTTTCAGCTGCTTGGTCAAGAAAACTGATGGCTGGACTCTTTTTATTCTTTTTGCTAAACTTAAGTGGACCTACTGTTCATCTGATAAATTATTTGTACATTATTTTGTGTGTTTGCGGTTAAGCCTCTGTCACACTGCTTAATTTGCCATGAATGTTGACATATTCAGAGTTGTCCTTTTTGCAGGTTCAAATTTGTAAAAATTAAATAACTTATTTAGTATTTGTGTGTTCTATATTGTATACATATAAGCAATTAAAATGTGCACAGGCAAAAATAAGCCAAAGATTATGATCACTTACTTTATTTTGTACCAACAAAGCACCAACAGAAAGGAAACTCTCTTTTTGAGAATGTCTGATTTGAAATAGCAAAACATCTCCACAAAAACTCCTCGTCAGATCAAACCTACAGCATCAGCTTAAAAAAGTTTTGGGGTATATTTCCCTTAACATATTGAATTTCAGTGCACCCACACCAAAGAATCAACACTTAAAGCGGCTCTCTGGATTATTTTTCTATGTATTAAAGTTTTCTAAATGTTTTAAATGATATTTCAGGTCTAAACTATGATCTATGGGTTGAGTTCCACAATATTTGTCATTCTAATGAAGACCCTCCTTCCTCCTAGAGACCCCTTTGCATTATTTCTTGCCGCCGACATTTTTCAGCCAATGAAATTCAAATGTCTGCATTCTCTCAACACGCATTACTGCTATTTTTTACATTTTTATTGAACTAATTACACTTATCTACATGTAGGGAAGTGACGGTAAGTTACTTTAGCCATTGTAATATGACAGATTCAAATTATTTACACATAAGACAATTGAGCTTATTTAACTTTTATGCTAAAAACAGCATTCCTGTTACTGTTATTCATTCTTTCTCATAAACAATACTGATCATGGTTATCATGGTTATATATTTAAAAGGCAATTCTTCATGATAACAGCTATAGAGGAAAGTCTGAATGTCAAATTCCTAATTTAAACATTCCACACGCTGATTTGAATATACATCTACTGTTTGTGCTGCATACCGTTGCAGGTAGAGACAATCTAGGACAGCTGGCACTGGCTGAAGCAGATTTGTCACTGGTGATTCGTACCATCTTTGTGGTCGCTGCAGGCTCCACCAATCTCCAGAATGCTTCAAAGTGCTTGTAGGAGGCAAACCTAAAATAGGTTATAACTGATATATAAAACTGGATATATATAATAATATAACTGATGCTATCATTCTGCAATGATTATATAATATTATATATAGAATCATCATATAAACATTATATAATAATGATATTAATAATAATAAAAAATAATGATGATACAGTACAAAGTACAATGTTGTAAACAAAAATTAAACAAGCATTTACGTCCCCCAGGTTTGCAAGTTCTTCCCACAGTCTGATGGCCTTTTGGAGACAGATAGAGTCAGCAACACGTCAGATGGTTCGTGTGACCAGAGCCCGGACTGCATGTGGGGACAATGATGTTCCTCACTCTACAGGTGCAACAGTAAGTTTACTCTACCCATCCTTATGGATTTAGAAATAGAATCCTCTTGTATTTGCATTGTTTTGGTTTTAATACAGTTTATAATTGTTAGTATCTGTGATGTTTCTTGAATTACTCAGATATCTTCTGGTTCTTTGTCAAGCTTCTTTATTTTTGTCTTTCACCAGCTGTGTATCATCCTCATCAAATCTTCCTTCTCACTAATTAGGTTTCTCATTCCTAAAGTTCTGCTGCCCCCTAAAGGATAAAACCTATCACTTCAGTATCTTAATTAGGTTTTTACAGTGTTTCAAATTAGATCTTAAAAAATATTTAAATAAAATGTCATTGGAACTATTAACTATTACCGTACTTTAAATTTAATGCAATCATGTCAGTTCACAAAAGACTGACGTATGTGTGTTCCAACTTCCACAACTTCAAACTAGTTGAAGTTACAATGTTTGACTGCTGAAATTAAATATTCAGTTTTCTTTCCAGAGAGACTAAGCTTGCATGTACTCCAAAGGGTCAAGAACAGCATCCAGTTGAATTTGGGTATGCATTTTTTAGGCATTTTTTGTGTTTTTAGGGTACCTTTTAATGGGTTAATGTTTTTTAATAGTTCAATTAAGAATAATCAGAACTTGTTATGGTTCTAAAAATTGTTTATCTCAGACTTTTAGAAAAACTAAAAAGAAAAACAATCAACAGTTCAGGTTAAAGTTGAAGTGAAAAAAATCTATTTATAAATAATCCAGTTGTGAAGAATCAATGAACGATTTAACTTTGTTAAACACAGAAAACCTCCAAGAGCTGCAGGAAACTGACCTCAGAACCTCCAGTCTATAGTTTGGACTTTCACTCCAGAACCAAACAGGAAGTTCTGACTCAGGTCCAGTTCTCTCAGATGGGATGGGCTGGACTTCAGAGCTGAGGCCAGAACTTCTAAGTGAGTCTCTGAGAGTCCAGAACAGCAAACAGCTCTGTGAAGAGAGAAATGTTAGCCAGCTGAAATGAAACAAGACTGAAATCAGATGGTGACTAAACAGTGATGTCATCATCTGATGAACTGCTGCTATTCATATCTGTGCTTCATCTGGTCCCATCTGACTGTGTGACATGATCCAGTCAACCTGTTCAGTCTCTTTCAGACCTGCAGACTTTGAATGAGTATCCTCATTTGTTTTTATCTGCAGATGAAAGAGGAAACATGGTGTTCCATTTCTGCTTCCATCATGTCCACAGTCTGTCAGTGGGTGATCCAGAGTCAGAATCAACATGTCAGCTTTAGAAAAACACCTGGAATCAGGGTAGAGCTGCACAATTAATTGTTTAAAAAATCGCAATCTCAATTCATACTTGTATGCAATCTCATTTCTACTGCTGTTCCTGCTCCTCCCACT
>SSNR01000104.1:329406-385323 GCA_006937965.1 Callopanchax toddi | reverse complement strand
GACTTGCACAGAAATCCAATAACAGAACACCAATCAAGTTCAGATTGGGCAGGCCATTTATTCCAATCACGCCCCTCCAGATCACGCTGTCATTGCCTATACAGTACGTGAGCATTGAAGTCCCCCAGCAGGACTATGGAGTCCCCAGTCAGAGCAACATCCAGCAGCACTCATCCCAGGGACTCGGGTGGGTACTCTGACCTGCTGTTTGGTGCATAAACAACAGTCAGGAGGACCAGGGACCCAGAGAGCTGCCCAGCCAGGCGAGATGAATTTAACTGTTTTTCAAATTTTAACACAAATCTGCTTTTTAGTTTATTTAAATGCTGAGCCAGAGCAAAATATGAATGGATTTGAATAAAAAAATAGATCGGGTGACCCTAATCTCTGGGGAAATACAACTCATTTTAATAGAGCATCTCCTGAACATAGACCTGAACAGTAGGGTGACCAGATCCAGACCAACATGATGTGGGACAAAGAGCATGTTGGTGGTCATTTTTCTTTTAAAGACACAGATTACTGGAGGTTTAAAGCTGATTTTGCACCTGATGAATCAAACTCCACAGCGTGGGAAAGTCCTGAAGAAAAATAAACGTGAGCGCCCAGGAACCCCTTTTCTGTTTCATGTTAAACAGCTGCAGATTGTTTATTCAGGTAAATCTCCTGTGGTACTGCTTATAGGATGTCTCCTAATGTGTGGAAATCTCACACACCTCTTGTGAAGCTACATAAAAACAAGCTAATGTTTTTAAAAAATTACCATTCTCTTATTTGTGCATGCATCCCAAAAATACTAAAAGATATGACCCAAGAGATAACTGAATCACTGACCTTCTCCTTTAACCCTTTATAGGAGAGAAGACCATGTATTTGATCACTTGTGCATGCTTTAATTTTGATATTCAGCCTTTTACAAACTTATAGTGTCAGGATTTTATTTTTTAAAAGTACAAACATATAAAAACAGTAAATGCAACAGAATAATATTCTTTTAATGACCCTCAATAACACTTACAGTGCAAAATATTTTTTTTTCAAGGATTTCATGCAAAACCTTTGCACCAAACCATCAACGAGATCAACCTGTTGTATATTTGATTTAATTTCTCTTTTAGAATGTTACTCAGTATAAGCTAGGCTTAAAGTTCACATCAGGGGACAAGTGTGAACTCAGAGCAAACTGTAACTTTGTTCAGCAGGTTGTTGGTAAGTAAGTAAGTAAGTACAACTTTATTTATTTATAGAGTGCCTCTCAAGAAAAGACCGTTTTTAATCAAATTTAAAACGCTTGCCATGGCAACCATTGCTGGTTTTGTTGCCAAGGCAACTGTTGCCATAGCAACCGGTTTAAATTTGTTTGCCATGGCAACCATTGTTGTTGTTCTTGTTGCCAAGGCAACCGTTGCCATGGTAACCGGTTAAAATTTGGTTGCCATGGCAACCGTTGTTGCTTTTGTTTAAAATTTGGTTGCCATGGCAACCGTTGTTGTTTTTGTTTTAAATGTGGTTGCCATGGCAATCGTTGCCATGGTAACCATTTCAAATTTGGTTGCCATGGCAACCATTGTTGTTTTTGTTTAAAATGTGGTTGCCATGGCAACCGTTGTTGTTTTGTTTAAAATTTGGTTGCCATGGCAACCGTTGTTGTTTTTGTTTGAAATTTGGTTGCCATGGCAACGGTTGCCTTGGCAACAAAACCAGCAATGGTTGCCATGGCAACCGTTGTTGTTTTTGTTTAAAATTGGGTTGCCACGGCAACCGTTGTTGTTTTTGTTTAAAAATTGGTTGC
Source organism: Callopanchax toddi (assembly GCA_006937965.1). Classification (NCBI taxonomy): domain Eukaryota; kingdom Metazoa; phylum Chordata; class Actinopteri; order Cyprinodontiformes; family Nothobranchiidae; genus Callopanchax; species Callopanchax toddi. The sequence continues at coordinate 383,531 of SSNR01000104.1, read as the reverse complement.
CATGGCAACCGTTGTTGTTTTGTTTAAAATTTGGTTGCCATGGCAACCGTTGCCATGGTAATCGGTTTAAATTTGGTTGCCATGGCAACCGTTGTTGTTTTTGTTTAAAATTTGGTTGCCATGGCAACCATTGTTGTTTTTGTTTAAAATGTGGTTGCCATGGCAACCGTTGTTGTTTTTGTTTAAAATGTGGTTGCCATGGCAACTGTTGTTGTTTTTGTTTGAAATTTGGTTGCCATGGCAACCATTGTTGTTGTTTTTGTTGCCATGGCAACCGTTGCCATGGTCGTTAAACAATGTAAAATTTGTTTTGTTTAGATTCAGTGACAATCTGTTTATATCAAACCATTTTAAAATTTTTATCAGTTCATTATTTACTTTATTAATATCTGACCCTGAAAAAAACAATGTAGTATCATCAGCGAATAGAACTGTACCAAGAAGCTTAGATATGATGTAGATCACAAAATCGTTCCAGAAGCCAGAGGCCTCTGTCTTATATCATTTGTTTGAATTAGGATTTTTTAGAAATCTTTTAATCCAGTTTATTTTAATTATCTGATTAAAAATAGTATATGTCAGTACATTTAAACCTCCTTCATCTAACGAATTTGAAAGAACTTCTTTCCTCATTTTATGTCCTTTAGATCTCCAAATGAAATTAAATAAGGTTTTGTCAAGACTGGAACACAGCGCTTTGCTGACCTCTAGTGAGGAGAAAACATATGACGCTCTTGATAACCCTTCTGCTTTGCTCAATAGCACTCTGCCAAATATCGTTAAATCTCTTGCCAACCATCCATTACATTTTTTCTTAATTGCTTCAGAAACAGAGGTAAAATTATTAATCATATTTGTGTTATCTTTTGAGATTTGAATACCTAGATATGTTACAGTGTTTTTTACAGGAATACTACAAATTTCAGTCTCATTTATATTGCCTAATGGAAGTATTTCACATTTCTTTAAATTAAGCTTCAATCCTGATACATTTGAAAATTTAGATATAATAGAAAGAACTTTAGGGACTTCACTAACATTATTCAAGAAAATGGTTGTGTCGTCAGCCAGTTGTGAAATTTTAAGTTCTTTGTCAAATACTTTAATTCCTTCAAAAGGATCTTGTCTGATTAGATAATTTAAGATTTGGCCTATAAGCAAAAATATACAAGGGGAGGCTGGACAACCTTGTCATACCCCTTTATAAATGTTAAACCGACTGGAAGATCCATATAAAAGTTTTATAGAACTATTATTGTCTTTATAGAGTGTTTTAAAGGCTTTGATAAAAAAAACTGACAAAATTAAAAAAGGACAAGGTCTCAAAAATAAAAGAATGACTCACTGTGTCAAAAGCTTTCTGATAATCTAAAAAGAGAATGATAGGGTCTCCAGGGATAAGATCTTTGTAATCAATTAGGTCCTGCACTAGTCTAATATTATCAGAGATATTACGTCCAGGCATAAAGCCATTTTGAGATTCATGAATTATATCATCTAAACCATTTTTTAATCTTTTAGTTAAGATGGAAGCTAGTATTTTGTAGTCATTATTTAATAATGTAATGCCTCGCCAATTATCTATACATTAATGATCCTTATGTGGTTTTGGAATCAGAGTAATCAGGCCCTGTTTCATTGAGTGGGGTAAATCTTCATTATTGATAGCTTCAGAATAAACAGCAAGAAGAAACTCGGAGATATCTGGTAAGAATTTATGATAAAATTCAGAGGTTAGGCCATCATTGCCTGGAGATTTGTTTGTTTTGAGATTTTTGATGCTCCATTTTATTCCTTCAATAGTTAGTTCTTCATCACAATCCTGTTTCAAGATGTCATCTGCTTTCCTTACTTCTGTTAATGAATTTAGGGTTTCTAAACTATCAGTACAACTGTCTTCTTTGTAAAGTTCTTTATAAAAATTAGATACACATTTAGAAATTAATGAATAATCTTCAACTATTGAGTCATTTATGCTAAGCTTAACTAGTGTTTTCTTTTCTATATTTCTTTTTTCCATATTAAAAAAACTTACTATTTTTTTCACCTTCTTCCATCCATTTTAGTCTAGAACGAATAAAAGCACCGCAAGCTTTCTCTTTGTATATTTCATCCAATTCTTCTTGGTATTTTAATAGTTGAGCAACAAGATTTTCATCTTCTAATGTATTATCAGTAATGTCAGAAATAGATTTTATTCAATCTTCTATTCTTTTCTTTTTCTTTTGTTTCAATCTTTTACTAAACTGGATTGTAAATTTTCTAATTTCATATTTAAGTAGTTCCCAATATTTTCCAAACTGGTTGCTATTTTGTGCTAGGGTCCAGTGTACTTTAATTAGATTTTGGATGGTGGATGTGTGTTCAACACTATTTAATAAAGAGCTATTGAATATCCAGTAGTTAAAAATTTTTCTGTTCTCTTTATCAGAGAGATTTAATTTAATATAAATAGATTTGTGATCAGTTAGAATTGCAGGACTAATTTTGATCTCTGTTACTTTGTCCCGTAATTCCTTGGTAATTAGCCAAAAATCAATTCTGTATAGAGTTGTGTAGGATTTATTACTCCAGGTATATTGTCTGTCAGTAGGATGAAACTGTCTCCATATATCTAGTAAATTTAAAGGATTAGCGAAGTCTATAAGATTACTGTTATGTCCACTATTTGACCTTGGTGGGTATCTATCTAATTGCTTTGACCAAACCATATTAAAATCCCCTCCTAAAATTATTTTTATAGTAGCATATTTTGTACAAAGAATATTTATAACGTCTTCAAGTTCCTTCAGAAAAATCAGATTTAAAGAATCTGAGTTATAACCATAAACATTTCCCAGTAAAAAAAGCAAGACTGAAAGTCAATCACTAAAAAAATCCAATGTCCTTTATTATCAAATTTAACCTCTAGAATTTTGCCCTTGAAATTATTTTTTAATATAGCTACTCCTGCAGATTTGTTAGAGCCATTAGCCAGCCATAAATCTCTACCCCACTGGTTTTTCCAAAAAGACTCATCATCAATACAAGAAAGAGATTCTTGTATAAAAATAAAATCAGTTTTTGCCTCTTTTGCAAAAAGAAAGAAAGCTTTTCTTTTTATATCATTTCTCAGACCCCTTGTATTAACAGATAAAATAGATAACTCCAAACTATCTATTCTTTATGAACAATTACTTTAAAACGTCTAATATTAAAGAGGACTCCTATGGTAAATTGAAGTCTATAGTGCAATAAAATAATTTTTCATAACTTTCTTTAGAAAATAATAATAAAATGGTTTTTAACCATTTTCGTTATGAAACAACATTCCAGAACTGTAATCACAAAACTTCACCTGAATAATAGTGTTGGACACTCAAGAACCATGAAAAGAGGAGTGTTCTTATTTTTCAGAAGTATGGCGTAGTTCTTTACCGTCCACATAAGCTTTGCATCCTACAAAGAAGGCTTTCTTCCCTTCTTTTCGAGCTTGTTCGATGGCAGGCCATAAGGCAGCTCGGGCATCCGAGAGGTCTTCACCAAAGCGGAGCTTGTTCTCTCTCAGGAAGCTGTTGTCTTTAGCTCTTCTCCAGATGGTATCCCTCACAGTGCGGTAGGCAAAAAGGATGATGATCGCTCTGGTCTCTCTTTTTTCCCCAGTCGGTGCACCACATCAATTCCTTCCGTCATTTTTGGACCCAAGTCCGGAGCAATTTTGTGGCAGATGGACACAATCTTCTCTCTCAACTAACTCCCCGCAATTACAGTAGTGACATTCCAATAAACTTCAAAATAAGCTTTTCTTACAATCAGATGTTGCCCTCTTGTGGCGAAAAAGTGATATTACAACAACCTTCAAAATGGGCTTACAAATTGAATATATGCTAGACTAACATTGAAGTCAATTATTATATTTTATTTAAATACATTATTGCTCATTCTTGTTATTTGTCCAACAGAACGTGCAGTAAATTATTAATGTTGTAATGTCAGGAAACCGCCACAAGAGGGCCAATGTTTTCAGCAAAAGCAGAAACCAAAGACCAAGAAGTCAGAAGATTGTTCACTGCTTTGTGCTACCATCCTTGCTTGCCTTACACCTCACTTCTTTAGCTAGTTGTTTTAAATCATTACTGCCTTGATTTATAATGAGCTTTTTATCATTTTCCGTCTTACTTAGTTTCTCCTTTTATACAGGGGAAACTTATCCTGACGGCTGTCAGATACAGTTCTCAGGACGATTTAGCAGCAACGAGCGCGCCCTGCCGAACTGGTGGGGGAACACATCTAGACGGGGGGACTCATATCAATGTAACACCTGGTAAAGTTACCCTGAACTATGAAATATTAAAATCAAATCCGTTCTTAAGGCCCGTTTTTACATTTTTTATTATTGATCCGAGACTAGAATTGAAAACATGAAAAACAAGACGCTTTTGTTTTCTATTTGTTTCAAAAACTAATAAAATTTATTCACGTTTTCTTTTCTTTTTTTAATTGGTTTTTAATTGAAAATGGAAAGAACAAATGATAGACGGATCGTATACATTGTTCTCATTGTTTATTTCATAATTTTGGTAAAGACTGATATCTGATAGTACAGTCTGACCAGCTACTGATCATCTGTACTAAACATCATCGACTGACTCAGGGTGACTTTACACCAGAGCCTCTGTTCACCTGTCTTTAGTGCCAAGCAGCTGAGCGGACCTCTCCATGACCCTGCTTGGTGGTGACAGCCGTACACAGCCTCTATGGAACAGCACACCACCACAGAACCAGCCAAACAACGGTTCCTTCAAAACCAGCCCCCTCAGGGCAGACATGCAGCCAGACCAGATCTTGATGAGGACCTGACTCAGCCCAAGCCACCCAGGTGTGACTCGCTCCCCCTGGCACAACAGCTGCTCTATTTGCCACCTGTTTGGCTCATTTTACCTCATTTTCCTGGCCTATATTTGTAGCCTTGCTGAGCAGCAAGGGTATTTTCCTGTTGTCAGGTTATTTCTCAAACACTGATATATATAGAAAAACAGATTAGTGGTCAACTTGACCCCATGGATGTGAAAATAAATACACAATAAAAACTAAAAGTGTCACTGGAGATCAGGGAAATGCAGGAAAGCCACAAAGGTTGTTGCTATTATCCTTTTCAGAGCAGCCTTAACCTTAATGTTGACTTTTATTTTGTTGATTTAGTTGTCTCATCTTTATTTTTTATCTGAAATCAAATCTAATCTTAAAGCTGAAAATGTCACGACGTAAACACTTATCAATCAGGTGCGTTAACAAAGGCTGCTCTCCACCTACTTCAAGTCAAAACATTTGCTGTAAAATTGGCAAAAAAAAAAAAAAAAAAACACCTGGAAAAGCTGTCTGAGATATTTATTTTGTCCCATTCATTTACACATAGGAGGCGGGACTTAAAACTTGTACTGGAACCAACCATTAGGGGGACGTTTGTTGTTTGTTTCAGCTTCGACTCAGGGGTTTCAGTTGGCAATAATTATACATTGTTTCCCGTTATGACACATACGGGGGATTCCCTATTAATCCAACCCTTTAACTCTAGAGACCCGTTGATGTTTTAGGTTAGAGCTCAGTTCATGGTAAGCTGAAGGCTGATGGGTTAGGCTAGAGAATACATTGTGCTCTTGGATCGTCTCCATGAATGTGTGTGTGTTCATGTGCAGACACGAGAGCCAAGTGGACCAGACCCGTCTGGACCTGAGATCCTGTTAAGAGTGAAGTATTTGTGGAATGATACTTCACCAGAAAAACAGAAAAAGCTGTCAACCAAACCCAGTCACACACAGAGAAATGATATAATAAACACATTTTAACCATCTCTCCATCCATTTCAGCCCATAAAAGGCAGGAATGTCTGATGAATTGCAGCAGCTCGTCTGACTGAACAAGGTGCAGCGATGCCACTCATTCCTGTTTCTGCTGCAGCTTCATTCACAGATGACCGCATGAGGGGAACCCCCTGTCCTGCTGAGCCAATGCACCACATCCTGCCTGTTTCCCTAATCCCCTTCATGTTGTCCGATCCAGACCTGGTAACACATTTATATTTTACGATGTTTGACAAACTGCTCCTTAACAACCAAACCAAAAGCACCAGGGGGCCCGTGCAGCTGCAATTAGTCTCTCTCTGATAAAACCCACTAAGGATGTGTATTTTTCCTTCATGAAAACCAGATAAAGAGTTTCCAAACTATTTTTACACGTGTTCAAAGTACATTTACTTTGCAGGGCTCACCTCATCCTATTTTTTGAACCGCCAAGTGTTCATACGGTTTCTAAAATTGTACAGTCAAGTGTAATAAATGGACAACATTTTATGTAGCAATTAATTCATAAACCAGTCCTGGTTGCCTTCAAGTTTCCACATGGATTCAACAACTTGTTACTATAATAAATCTGGCCAGGCGTGAGGTGAGAGCTGCTCTGTCGACAGCCTGTGTTTCACCGAATGGAAAAGCCACTCCTGAACACACAGGGCAAGCACACATCCACACGTCCACACCCACGCATTCACAAATGTTGATGGAGCCGCGGCTGTCCCACAACTCTGCAGGACTCTGGGACTGTTAACAATGTCCCCTTTGCTCCTGAAACTCTTCCATCCGCTTTTTCCTTCCCACATAATTCCTTCTTTCCTTCCTTAACACAAGTCCAACCACCTCTGGTCGCCTCATCATCAGAAACATCCACCTCCACTCATTTGCTTGAGTTTGTCATGTTTTAAATGATCTGAATTCTGAACTTTACATGAGAATCTGAGTAAAAATTACTTATCAAATTTAAAAGTACAATTTAAAAGAACTAATATTTAAAAATAAAAAGATTGGTACTCAGTGGAATGAGCAATATCAGACAAATCTCACAATTTAATGATGGAGAAATCTGAAAAAACAACATGACAAATAGCTGATCCATCACAACACATGAGTAGGTCACAAAGGTAGAAACACATGCAAACAGAAAAGAGGAAGAGGAGTATTATAAATAAATAAAATAAACCATTCAGTGAATGTTAAGGAATAAAAGTGTGTTTAAATGGGTTTTAAAGGACAGTGATGGTGAGCTTTAGTGTTCAGGCTGTTTCTGAGTATAGGTCCAACAACAGGTTACATCACAACCTGTGTGTCAATCTGATCACCTGACCTCAGTGACCTTTTAGGATGTGCTCGGTTTAAAGATGTGAGATAGGAGCTAATCCATTAAATACTTTAAAGCCTGAAATATGATATATTAATAATAACAAATCTATAGTTTTTAAAATTTAACTTATACTAGCAAAAGTTAAAATAATAATCTATTTAGTATATGACGATCTAACAGTACTGGAAAAGAAATGTTTTCACACTAAGTGTTTGCTTGTCTGCTAAAAGAAAACATGCTGTTGAAGATTACAAATGGGTCTTTCCTCTTAAACTACTTCTAAAAAAATGTTTTCAGTTCTGATGATGGATTATCAGTCTTTTAGATTAGCCACTTCCTGTTGAAACCCATAAAACTAATTTAGACCTAAACTTAAAAGTTTGACTCTTTGGTCTCTTTTAGGGATTTAATGCTGTCATTGCTGAAATCACCTGACCTCACAGCGTCTAAAATACTTTAAGAAACAACTTTGGCGAGAAGCACTGCCCCTTTTTCTATATTTGTCATGTGCTGTGAGCCCATGCTGCAGTATGAAATTCCTCCTAAGTTAATATAGATCTGGATTATTTCAATACCAAGTTCCCTACTCTGGCAGAACTTCTGTCCCACTTTATGTTACATGACTGTTTTATCTAACATTTCTATATGACCTCATACCTAATTCCACTGAAGGTTTACCTTAAGAGGAACAAACATAACATCTTTTAGACACTCATCAGTGATGTTCAGTCATCTTGCCTCCTAAATGAATAAAGCATCTCTTTGGTCTTTGTGACTTTGCTTTTTAATTTACTGCTGAGATTAAGTGGGCGGTAGAACGGGAGGAACAGGTGTTTTAGAGCAGAGATCTCTTCCATCTTTTCCTCCAAGCAAAGGCCAGACTGACTTTGGGGAGTTTCATTTAACCCAGTTTGTATTTAGAAATCTATTTTCTTCCATCAAATGTGTTGTTTTATGTCTTTCTTTATCACTTTTAACCTCTGATGACCTCACAGAGAGACGTCTTCTAATTATTTGTTACAAACATCTTTTTTTATTGTTATTCAGGATTTATGAATTGGTAAATGCATCTAAGAAAAACACTTCTATTTGACTTCATTATTGTTTTTGTGTGTGTTTATTGAGCTGCTGGTTTACTAATAAATTATACTACATAGTCATGACCTAAAGGTTTATAGACAACCAATGGTTGCATTCTGTTCAGAGTTAGGGTTTAGGGTTAAATACTTCACTTTTATCAGTGAGTTAATCAACTAAACATTTCTGATTAAACAAAAGAAAGTACAATAAGTAAGCTCTCCTTCTAAAAATAAAAAGCTTCCTCACATCAGTTAAATTCCTCCAATGAGCCCACATGCTTCGATTAATCTCCTCCTGCATGGAGACGAAGAGCAGAATTATTTTCCTCTTGAACAAAATGAGACACGTTATTACTGGCTATTAAAACACATAAAGTAAAAACATACTTTTAGGGCGAGAAAACCAGATTTAATATTAGCAAACCGACTATTTAAGGCAGCCATTCATGGTCTGACCTTTCCTCCTCTTGTCATTCCCTTCCTCCTGCCATTAACACTGAAAACAAATCCAAAGTAATTCAGTGGGAAAGCGTAAACTCGGGCGTATGGAACTTTACTGCTGAATGGAGCACACAAAAGATAATGTGTCGGCCTCAGCCTTCTCAGGGTTGTTTTATTGGCAGGACAGTTTGTATTCATGTTAAAACTTTCCACAGCACTCGCTACGTGTTTTTGGAAAAATAAGAACTTGTGGATTATTGAAAGTGGGACGTGCAACAGCCAGGAGGACCCAGACTGAATGTTATTTTTCTGTTTCACACTAAATATTGACAGATGAAAGGAAAGCCAAGCACACACGCATTCAGTGCACACTACCTTTTGATCTGAGCACATTATATTCTTGAAAATATGGGTGCATAAAGAATATAAAAATCTCTCTAAGATAAAGTTAGAGAATATTAAGAATTAAAACCTGGAACAGATTTACTAAACCCTCTCCGACCTACAGATGGCGCAAGACAACCAGCCATAAAACAATGTTCCTTCCTGCAAAAACGTTTGATTCACGTGTTTCAAAACTTGAGTCAGGACGACAGTAAATGTGTGACTCTCGGGTTTGCGTGTGTCTGCATTAGAGGAAGTGGATTACCACCATTATAGTGTCTGTGAGGAAAGCTGACTCACTGAGAAAAACACTTTAACCCATTTCTCCTGCCATAAAAAGGCCTTCTGCTGCCAGAGATGATTATTGATCTCAAACCTGCATCTAAAACTGAGTTTGCAAACAGAAAACCTGCCTAAACATTGTATTTTTCTCATTTTATATATATTTGAAGTACTGTCTCTGCAGTTTGTGTACATTCAGGTTTCAGCCAAATGATCTCTATCTTCCCAGTGTAAACATATAAAGCTATATCTGACTGTGGGAGCTCCTCTCTGACTGTCTAGTGTTAGTGGAAGCGTTACTTGGTATCCTTCTACTGGCTCCTCTGCAAACAGACTGGAAACCACAAGGAAGAGCAGCTGATTGATTCAGTTTTTCTGTGCAAGCAGGAAGGTATGGTACCACTAAAGCCTTCAGTTTTCAAGGTGTGTGCGTCAAAAATTACTGCTATGTAGAAATCCTTCACCCTGCTTTTTCCAAATCTCATCATCATCTTCATGAAAACAAACCAAAAGATCAATATTTGCTGTGAGTGTGGGCGAGCTGCCTCCCTGTACCTGGCTGTCTGCTCACCCCGGGCCGAGCTATCTTTAAACCTCGACGGATATTAGCTAACATGTGAGGCATGAGGAGACAGGTGAGCATGCCCCAGAGAAATGCTGACCTGCATTATGTCAACTTTTTTCTTTCAGGAGGAGAAATGCCAAGATTTTTGTCCTTTCTGTCATTTAAAAAAAACCTATCCTGAAGATTTTCATGCATGTTTGTTTGTCATTAACTCCTTTACTTCTTTCAGCTTCCCCTGCATTCAAGACATTCGTCTGGAAACACAGAAGATAAAGGTGCAATAAAGGTCATCAGCCGGAGTCGACGTGAGGATCAGGATTCTTAAATAGACAGACGATCATTATGTCCTGAGGCAGGAGTCATCATGTCCCAGAGGCCTTCCTCCCTCCCACCCAGACCAGACAAATGAGCTCTCAGCTGTGTGCCTGTGGGTGGGATGCACCTGAGTCATAAAGCTTTACTCTGTAATGACCAGCCCTTCAGCTGATGGGCTATTAGATTGGCTTGCTGACCTGCCGTCACCGCCCAAAGGATCAGAAATAACAGAGCTGAAAAGGAGCGACTGCAGGAGAAAGAAAAAGCAGGATTTGTTAAAGGAAAGGTGCAACCTAAACACAACGATGTGCTTGTTGAACAGATAACATCTGAATCAAAGGCTTGAGAAGCTGCCTTGCTCTCCTGTAGAGGGGGTTAAATACCAAAGCTAGACAAGCCCTCTGGCTTCGGTCCAAAACCTCCTGCCTACTGAAGTTCGGTTAAGCTATAATTCAACCCCTTTCAACAAATATTTCTTTGAGGAAAATCCTGAGCGAGAGGAAGAACTTACAAGAGGAGAAGAGCTGTGTACACAGAAGCATGCTGCTGTAAGAGCAGAAGCATCTTAATACCTCAACACTGGATCGTTCCCAAGAAGGAAGTGCACAGAATATCGTGTTCCTTCTTGTAGTTTGTAGCTCAAGTGCCCGAAGGTGTCTTAAACTGTTTTCCATCCTCTGACTATGAAGGCTGTCAAGGTTTGAGGAGATCAGCTTTGTGAGGAAGAAACATGTCAGAAGTCTAAACCTGATGGACTGACTTAAAAAAAACGACAACAAAAGCACAGAATCCAGCTGCACTTTGTCACAGTTTTAATCTGAAGTGGTTTACTGTTATAAATAAACTCTTCTGTGTGTCACTGGCGTCCTACAGGGTCAAGTGTTGGGTCACTTTAACTTGGTGCCATTCTTGGTGTCACACCAACGTTCGTATGTGTGAAATTTACAAGTAAGAACAGGCAGCGCACACAATGATCGCAACACGGTGGGATAGATACATAATGTGACATCTACTGAATGTGTTCAGAGACGTCAAACTATCTATGATCAATTATTACAGCTGCCAGATTTACAGGAAGGCCACTATGTGTGTGTGTGTGTATGGTGTGTAAGTGTGTGTGCTGAGTCTCAGACTGGGAAGAGATATGTTTTTACTCTAAACAAACGAGAAAAGTTAGTGTAGCTAAGAATAACTGAGTGAGAATTTCTTCTCTGTTTATTTTTTTACAGCTGAAGACGAGTCGCTCCTTATTTTAGGATCAGATTATTATTTCTTCTGTTTTCAGTTGAAAAGCAGTCACGTTGGTGCATTTCTTAGATCTCAGTTTAGTGTAAAAGTCCCAAAGCCTCGATGTATAAGGTTTATCCTCCTGCTGTCTATACCTTCAGTCCTCTTTGCTCCTCTGCTCTTTGATTTTTCTCTTTCTTCTGTTTTCAAAAAGAGCTGACTGCGCTGCTCTTTGTGAGCGCTCCAAGTGAGCTTGTCTGTGGTGCATTGTTCTCATCTTTCTCAATATGATGAGAAAAGCTTGAAATAACAATGTCCGGGGGCGGAGTGAGACCCTCTGCTCTCCGTTTCATCTCTTCTGTCTTCTCCACATGACAGTGATGCTCTCTGCAGATCTCCTGCAGGTGTGGGCCTTCCCGACCCCTTTGAGACAAATTGCACATTCATCCCTGCTTACAGACTCACACAAAGGCCGGTGCTACAGGAGAAACGAGATGTGAAACCATCTGTCACATAAAACATAAAGTGGATTTTTCCATACTTGTTAAAAAAACATATTTGCTAACTGTTGTGTGACCAAAACACTGAAACAAATATGATTGCAGACACCGTCACAGCTTTGACCTCTAGGAGAGAGTACACATATGCACACTATGTGGCTGTGAGACAGGATTATCAGGATCTGACCTGCTGACCAGGAGGGTCAGGTGTGAGGAGGCTGCAGCCACCTCCCCCCTACCCCCACGCCCCACAACCACCAGAATGTCTGGTGCTCCAGGAATCTGTGCAGCATCCCTCTGCCTGACCACACAGAGCTGAATGTTAAGACTGATGATGTTTCATTTTAAAAGCTGACTGTGTCTGAGGTTTTATGTGCAACACAAGAGAATACCAAGAAACTGTGCACCAAACATCCACCAGGTTGCTTCTCTTCTTAATGAGTGACCAAAGTATCAAAGAATATGAGGTTTGTTAGAAGTCGCTTCTTAAGTCAGTGTTTACATTATCAGGTGACCTCACATGTAAAGTCTCTGGAGTGGTTACACACAGCTCCCCAAACCTCACTGCCTCTCCTGAAGGCATAATCCTTCCACCATCTTACCGAGAACACCACAAAATTTCCCCTTCGTGGAAATGTGTGTGTGCATACATGAATATGTATTTAGTATGTGCTGTCATGTGTGCAGGCTGCCATATGTGTAAGTGACATAATTGCGTATGTATACATCTAACTGTGTTTTTGCAGGAGCTGGTGCCGGCCGCAGTAACTTTTGATGGATATCTACTCTGGCTTTGGAGAGCTGAACGTTTTCCAGTTGGTGACTCATGGGGCTTCTGACAGATGCCTGTACCAATTTACTGCTACTGCTCCGTTCTCCCAGCTTTAATGTGTGTGTGTATGTGTGTGTGTGTGAGACTCAATGAATAAGTGTCCTGTGCGTTTGCTGCTTGTGGTTGTAGTTTCCAAATTTTGCTTATGGACTTTCCACTCATCTCTTCAGTAGCAGCTGAGGAAAGTATAAGAGGAGCGGCAGCAGTTCTTTAATGAAACACCATAAACATTCCTACATCCACAGGAATCCCTCAGACATATAACTCAATAATTAATATACTCTAAGACGGGTGTGACATTATTTAAACACTTCAAAGAACAAAAACAAATATACAGCTAACAGATTAATGGTGTCAAAATGAATCTTTTTCTGATAATTTCACAGAAGTTCAATATAAGACCTTATGAGGGATGAGCTATGTAATGCTTTACTTGATATCGATTATATGATTTGCATTTTACATTGTTGGCGTGATAAACAACATTAGACAACATTATATATAAGTGAAATTTTTGCATGACTATAATGTTGGGATAATGTGAAATAACTTGCTGCTGATCAGTCATCGTTTTACGATAAAGTTTCTTACATAAACCTAGGCAGGACTCACCGTCATAAAGGTAGACTATTGCCTTGGGCCTCAAGTTACTAAGGCCCCGTATAATACCTAATAAACATGAATTAAACTTTTTTATTTGTGCTGTTAAAATTCTGTTCCATGTGCTTAAATATGATATTTACTAAAAGGTATAGTCAAAAATGTGTTAGCATTACTTGTTCCACCGCATGAGGCTCGGTCTAATAATTGGGAATTTTAAAAATAAACAAACAAAAACCATTAAGATGGGAATAAATGCAACAAAACAACAGAAAGCTGCAAATAGGACTTAAAAAATGACGGGTAGATAAATAATGACCATAGAGAGGCTCTTGACCCTGCTTTGCTTCGGGGAAGCTGAGATTAAATCACTACTCTTCCACCTGGTAGAGGAAGAAAAAGACATCTAGTGGTCTGAGTTGCCGACGCTCATGTTCCCCCAAAAAGACAAAATGCATCAACTTTCCTTAAAACTGTGACTAATCGCTGACCGCTACAAAGCAATCAGAAACTCTTACTCAGACAGGAGGATGTCCCACCTGGGATTTGTTCAGAGGTCATGGATGCAGCACATTCCTATTTTCACATCTCTTTTCCCACATCAAGAAGAAAATGAGTAAAATCGCTGAACTTTGATACACATAGGAATGACCCGACCACCGTGGCAGGCGTCCCAGTTAATTCTATCCAGATCTGAAATGCCAAACTAAATTTTAGCCATCACTGCTGAGGCAGATGTGAGGCCTTTTATCAGAAAATATCCTCGAGTGGAAGAATTTTACTCTATTCAGGCTGTTTTAGCAGCTCCAAGTAAACGCTGACTCCTGTTTTTATCTCAGGCTCTGCTGGGTTGAGGTTACCCAGGACACCATGTGACTGGACCCAGATTTAGCTGCCCACATTATGCCCGAGCTAAATCATCTTCTGTGTTTGTTATGCAAATAATACATATTCATTAAAGGTTCTTCCATGGTTCCTGAGATTCTTCCTCATTATTTTCTGTCAGCTCTGTAATCTCCACTGGGATTTTATCCTTCTGGACTTCTAGAAATAATCCTGAACTAATATTGACACATCCTAAAGAAGTTCACCTGCGGTGGAGAAGCTTGGCCAGAGGACTGTGAAGAGGGTCGTGGAGCCAGAGCCAAACCACAGGGTTGCAGCGAGAGGAGAGGATGGCCAGCGGAACAACGATGCATCAAAGACACAGAGCTTAACCACCGACCTCATCTCCGCTCCTCTCAAACTCCATTCTATTTTCAGAAAGACTAACACGAGAGCAAACAGCACAACCTCTATTATTATTGTTATCATTTCCAAACAGCCATTTTCTCTGGAAAAACTAATTTAAGAAACTTTTCTACAGCATGCATACTTCTAAATGCATGGGCTCTTATGTGCAGTGAAGAGGTACACATCTTTTCATAGATCACCATGTTTACCCATGTAGGTTTAGCTGACGGTGAGATGTCCTCTCCCAGCTTTACAGCAGCCCCTGGGTCCAGAAGCCCCTTAGCTGATCTAAGTCGGGGGTGGACTTGGCTCCGCACGGCTGCTCTGGGCGCCAGTCCCGTCCTAGCATCGAGGTGATGAAGAAGTACTCTGTCCCCAGGAAACCTTCTTTCACCCATGGCTGCAGAGGTGAGGAGGCACCATGGGGACATGCTGTCTAGGGTTCATTCAGTCAGATGAGAAGACCACGTTTGGTTACTCGCAAGCTTGTTATATAATCAGCATCACATTTCTCAAGTCTTCCACACAAACGTAGATATTTAAATTAACATATTTCTTCTTTTTTAACTTGCAAATGCTGAATAAAGTGGATATTATTTAAAATTCCATCACTGGTATGCACTCGTCAAACAAGGATTTAGTGGAAACATGCCCCTTTTCTCTTTATGTTCTAGAAACCACAAACACAATGAAGCCATTTCAGCTGTTTTTATCTACAAATGAATAGCTGTGTCCTAATTCTGTCACCACTCAAAATTCTTTGTGTGCTGAAAAGATTATTCACAGAGAGTAAATTTGGCAAATAGAATTAATGAGCTGCTTCTATTTTGGGTGAATAACAATCCAGGCTCAGTCTTCTTTCTTTGTGTTGTGATTTTTCATTAATTTTGACATGATCTCCTCTTTCATTGGTTCCTGAGCACGTCTAGAAATGTTGTGTTCTGATCCCAATTGAGGTTTTGTTAAAAATGTTTTCTCTTTTTAGACAAACACTCTTGAGTCAAGTCAATCCTTCTTCTAGTCTTATTGCTCGTATCCATTTATGACAACATTGTTTCTGTCAGAAACAAGAGCACAGACAAAAAGTCAGCAACTCAAACATGCTGCAGCTGCCACCTCTGGAAGTTACTTTATTCGCCAATTTTTTTCACATTGTCAAATTTAGATGGTGGCATGACAGCCGGCGTAATGTAGAGTAAAAGCAATAGTGCATGCATGGCTGCTACGTCATGGTTTTGCAAATGAACTTTTTGTTGAGTCTATGACTGATTCTCGTTACCAAATATTCTTGTTTATGTCGACAGGTCTCTCCATAAAACTCTCCAGATGTTGCAAATGTCTTTTAGCTGGGTTGTAAACATCAAAGGATACTGAGCTAGTGATCATTTCATCTTCTTTATATTAAGAATGAGATTTGAAGGATTTAACTCCTTATATGCATGCTCTGCTGTCTTCTTCCTCAAAAGAAGGTCATGCATTTGTTTTCACAACCCACCAGTGAAGATCCACCGTTTTGCCCAGGTGCTGGTGAATGAGAAGCTGTGACAATGGACCATCAACTGAACAGATCAAAGCTCCTACAGATGATCCGATGTTGGTGGTTGGTCCCTGCATAAGGGTAGGGCCTCCTGCTTCAGAGAAAAGTGCCATCATACAGGTTCACACTGACTTTGATTTGAGTCTTTAGTGGAGCGCTATAGTGGTGTCAGTGTCAGCTGCATCTCTCTGACAAAAGCTGGGGTGACCAGGTGCACGGTCCCAAGCTGAAAAGCCAACGTGAGGCTTTGAGTTTTGCTCAAAATTTTACTGAAGAACAAAGGAATTGTAGATAAAAGGAAAATGAAAATCTTATTTCCTTTCCTTTTTTCTGTTAGCCAGGTTTCAGTCAGGGCTGCAACTTGCCACCTGTTTCGTGGGAAAGCAATGTTCAAGACAAATCCAACGGGGGATAAGGGGAGAGCAGAAGTAAAGG
The DNA here is from genome assembly GCA_006937965.1 of Callopanchax toddi. Lineage (NCBI taxonomy): Eukaryota > Metazoa > Chordata > Actinopteri > Cyprinodontiformes > Nothobranchiidae > Callopanchax > Callopanchax toddi. The sequence goes on along the minus strand of SSNR01000104.1, from coordinate 366,949 downwards.
AGAAGCATTTAGTTTGAGCATGCCGTGTGCATACCGGGGCTCAGTTCACAGATTCCAAAGACAAGCTGATGGAAGTGAGCCAGGCGCCTTCACACAGGACAGGAGGAGAAATGAAAGAGAGGACAGAAGAAGATGGAGTTGCTGGTAGAAGGGGGCATTAAAAAGTATTCCCTTTAATCAAAAACCTGCAGGATGCTGATGGACAAGGGACAGCGAGTGATGGAGAGAGATGGTGAGAAGGGAAGAAGAGATTGATGAAGATAAAGGGGAAACACTTGAGGAGCACTGCAGCTGGAGTACCTCAACACCCACCCCACCTCTCACCCCTATAACCCCTGACTGCCTTCTGTTTGCCCTCAAAACCCCTAAAAAAGTTACTGTCTCCTCAAAAAAAGGGCTGGATGAAAGAAAAAAGATGAATGCTCATGGAAAATGAACGTTGTGTGAATTTTTGACCTCAGCTGCCCGGTGACAGAGAGCGGCTTTGAGGTTGGATTGTGCCAAGCACGGCTTCACCAGGATTAATAGTTCAGGGAGATTCAGCGAGACAACCATGCCACAAATGGTTTGTCATGTTCCCTCCAGTTTGTCTTTCTCCCACACAGAGTCACATCAGAGCTCGGACTCCCGGATCCCAGACACTGAGCTCTTAGAGAGGACTTAGTGAATGTGTGGGGAACAGGCAACACTCTTTGTTCAGTGACAACACTATTCTTCACTCCAGAAGTAACTCACTGACAGACTGTTCAGCTGCCCGAGGAGAGATAGATTAAAACACTTTGTACCTTTAAGAGAGAAGAATGGACTGAGATAGGAGATCGCAGAGCAGCGAGTGTTCATTATCAGCAAAGGAGTCAAAGAACAGAAACAAGCAAACATCCGGGAGGATCAAAGAAAGAAGATAGGAGAAAACAAAACACTTTGCCTGATTTTTAGGCCATGCCCGAGCAACATGAGCTCTATCCTTCTGAGACACAGTGGCATCACAGGCCAGATTACTGTCTCCACCGTCTCTCAGCTGGACCTCACTGACGGCGAATCCCCATCCAAGAGGCCTTGTAACTCAGGCCACTGGAGGGTGGGGCAGGGTCAGGGGTTGGAAGTTACGGGGTTGACAGACACGAGAGATTGATGCTCGTTGACAAAACCTGAGCCTCACTCAGTCCCAGCAGCAGACCTGCCTGCTCCCCAGGGGCCGGGCTGGGAATGGGATCAGAGAAACCGATACAATCCCCCATCTCCTTTTCATCCACAGAGACACACATCTGAAATGCCCCCCAACTAGCACACGCCTTAATGCAATCCCACTCTCCTGTCTTGTCTTGTTTGATCAGGAGGCGGCGGAAGGCCTCAGAAGAAAAGACAGCTTTGACATATATATTGTTACATCTACCTGAGAATTCCTGCAGTAAGTGTGTCTGTCTGTTACAGGAAGGCCAGCTGTCACATGGAAGAGCAGCTGAAGAAAGTATAACTCAAAGTGAAAATGTACTAAAATACTTTAGTTATTGTTAATATTGTTGTAGTTTGATATTAGTAATATTACCTGGTTTATAGGATCATTATAGCTATTCAAATCTCATGTAAGAGCAATTTTGGATTAAAAAAACATCATTGTGCAGATTTATTATCTGAAATCATGTATTTGAAAAGATGTGCTTATTTAAATCTTAAAAATTTATCACTTTCTTTTCAGTTAAAAGAACAGTATTGAGAGGGATTTCTGCTGCTCTTTGAACAGCCTCAGCTCAGAAAAATAGAATTTATTTCTGACCAGATGGAATAGTTAAAGGCTATCCAAAGCAAAGCCAATACCAGATTTCTCACATCTTAAATCTCTAATATTTTATAGAAGTTCATTCAAATGCTATTTCAATACATTAACTTCGCATTGCACAGTAATTCCAGGAGAAATTGCATGATTTTCCTTCTGGAAGTGCAACAGGCTGCACAGGAAGTGCTCTGAAATCTTACTACAACATAAACTAAATAAATTATTAATATTTACAAAAAGACTCAACTAAAACATTTGATTTAGTCTTGGAAAAATCCATTTATTAAAAATGGATGTGAATACATCAAAGCTGTTTAAAGCATCTGAGTGAACACGTTTAGTTTTCTGCTTGAATATAAAGAGTTGAAAATGATAAACAGTCAGTAGGCTATGCTTCATAGATTGTTGTGACATTAGATTCTTCCAGAGCTTCCTCTTGTAGATAAAAACAGCTGACAAGGAGAGAAGAACATGCAACACTTACAGCCTCAGTGAGAGCAGATGCTTTACTCTACTTCTTTTTCTTCTCCTGTTACATGAAGTCATCCATGTGGAACGCAGGAGCTCCCTGCAGCCCCCTCCTCAGAGAAAGTGACACACAGGATATATTCAGTTTAAAGATATACACAAAGTTGTAAAATTTCATTTGCATGGTGTGGATCTCTGACTCACACATCAGCGCAGGGCTGGTGATGAGAGGAGGCGATGAAGAGACTTGTATTCATGGCAGAAATGACCAGAATGACTGACCCCAGAGTGTCACTTATAATGACTTCAAACATCTCCAAGTTCTTCATTTGAATTATTTTAATTTATGTCAAAATAAGAGTGTTTTTTTTTTTACTGTTAGGACCCTTTAAAAATCATTTCAATTACTCAAAACATTCTCTTCAATGAAAGCTCAAGTTTATGACGAATTATTTTTTACAATCTGTGATGTTTTCTTGCAATAAGTGTTAAAACAAATCTACAAAACTGGATTATTCTCACCGATAAGCAAAACCATCAGATGCTTTGGTCCGTTTTCAGTGCAAATGGGTTTGATTTTTGCAACTTTCTCAGGTTGGAACTGGTTGACCTGTGAGTTTTTTTCCGGCAGAGCTGAACCAATCAGCAGGAGAAGGTGAGGATTAGGTGTAAACAGAGAATCAGAGGCCGTTTGAAGCCGAGCAGGGAGGTCATGTTCACATCCCTAGCCACTTCCACCCTGTTTCCTCCATTGATTGGGAATGTTTATCACATTAGAGAAGGTCAAGGAGGGGGTCAAGTCAAGGAGAGGGGGTTGTTGGGCTTGCCACCTTTGAGCCCGGTTAATGATACAGTCCAGAACCTGACCGCGGACTTGAGGACTTGTTGAGGAACTTGTTGTTTGTGGTTAATTCAGTGGCTTTTCAGTCCAACCCTCAACAATTATTTACCTGTTAATACTCTCAGTCTACTATTAACCCACCACAATCTACTCCTACTCTGTAATTTACAGCATCTGCCTGGTCCCGTATCAGCAAGATAGGCACATGAAGCTTTCATCTCCAGACAGGGCCTTTCTGTCTGACCCAAGCTTTTCCTGAGGTTAGCCCAGGGCACAAAGACCTGCTTTTCATGACTGACAGGGCTGGGACCTCCCCTGCCTCCCCGTTTGACCTCCTTGTCGCCCTAATTGTGTGTAATGCCAGGGCCATGCCCCACCTGATCCAAGCCGACCCCCCCAGGCCCGTCACAACGAGGCCCGCGGGCTACAGGGGCCAATTATTTCCTTATTGTTGACACAGACAACCAAACATTTCCCCTCCCACATAACTCCTGTCCTCCCATGTTCTCTGGTGTCTCTCTGTTTCTGTCTCTCCCCGAACCCTTCCTGGACCACCTAGGTGTTCGCATGGCCTAACGTGTACTGCAGAGTTTACTTTTTTCATACCGTCCTGGCAGGATTCTCTGGGCTCATGCTCTGCATACCAGTGGAGGACCATTAACAACGCCGCCTCAAGGCAAGCCCGTGATAGACGGGTGTGAGGAGGTTAAAGGTCATCTACCATATAGCCACAGTCCTTTGTTTGCTTCATGACCAGGATTAGGTGTAAAAAGTTGTAATATTATTAGAACTACATGTTTTTTTAATTCCTCTGCTTTTCTTTTCTCTTATTCCTATTTGTAAAGAAAAGCTGCAGAACGGGACCGTCACCATTGGGTTACAGTGACTACACACACACACACACACACACACACACACACACACACACACACGACTCCAGTGAAACCCCTCGAGGAGGTGATACTAATCCCTTTGAGGGGTATTTTCCCAAACAACACCCTTAATTAACAGTAGTAAGAAAAACATCGGCATTCAGGGACTGAAAGCTTAATGTTGGGAATTTCTTCCCCTCTTCCAGTAAATGAGCTGTGTCATGTTTTATTCTGTCTATTCAATTCCCAACAAAACTTAAATCTGATATTGTTTTTCACTCTGTCATGCTTCCTTTGAAGTATCACTTCATAATAAATGTTCGACTCTGTTCCGTCAGTGATTTGTTTTGTTCGTGTCTTTTCCCTTGACGGAGCAAACCAGAGAGAAGTCTTAAAAAGTGTTTCATCAGGTTATTATTGTGATTATTCACCCATGTAGGCAACATGTTAGCTATTTCAAGTAAGATGAATATTTCATTTATAAGCTGTACTGCATGGCATGCCAAACACACACACACACACGCATTACAGCAGGTCCAGCATGGCATTTGATATAAAACAGAGCTTCAGGATTGAGGCGGATGAAGTGGACTGTGACGTCCAGGAGGCTCAGAGAGGCTGTTTATGACTTCACTTCCAGGTAAGCAGGACCTTTAAAGTCACACAGCTGTGATCACATTCAGGTCCTGTCCCTCTTCATCATGTCTTCTGTCCGCTGTGAGACGTTGTGGCTGAGCTGGATGGTATTTGGAGCGCAGCACATTGAACAGAGCTGCCTTTATGGAGCCGCTGGCTGTGGTTTGAGTCCGTAACCACGTCTGCAGTCGGGCCAAGACGAAGTGTGAGAGAGTGTGTCGGACAGTTTGGCACATCTGATTTGATCCTTTTTGTCTGCCATACAAACTTCAATCCTCTGTCTTTGCATAACGGTTAGTGACAGGTATTGTTCTACAGGGAAACAAGTCCCAGCAGGTGTGTGTGTGAGGAGTGTGACAGCCTGATGATTTAGCACCGCAGCTCTGTGATTTTTAACGAGTTAGAGGAGCCTCTGCGAATGGATGTATAAGTTGCACCCATGGGAGCCATCCAGGCTCCTATAGAGGGGTCGCTGGGCCACCTGACTCTGCCCGAGAAACGCTGCAGCAAACAGGGTGTCTGTCCAGGGCGGCGTGGGCCAGGGCCCATCTGTGGTGTGACGAATGGGACACTTGAGCCAAACTGTAACACCGTCAGCGTGGTGGGTCCTCCTAATCACTCTGGCTGCACAACGTCCAGAATTGAGTTTCAGATTCCAGGGGTGGGAGGGGTTGGGGTGGTGATGGTGGGGCTCTAGTCTAGAAGGCACTCACAGCTAAACACCCCAAACCCAGCAATGCTCAAGAACAGACCGATCAGCTAATGAACACCTGCTGTCACACACCGTGGTCTAAACCTGCACCAGGAGACCACAACTCCCTCAGCAGATGGTCCATAACTAGACTTTTCTGAAATGGGATCACTTTTACACACATTGATGCTCCGAATGAAGAGAACTTTAAAAAAAGGGAATATGCCAGCTGTTCCTCACCAGTCAAACCTCCAGCCAGGCCTCTTTAAAGCTTTCATGCAGTGGCAGGCTTTCAAAGTCATGCTACTCGTTCGTTTTTATGTACACAGCTTTGTCAGGATCAAATGAACGTTGGCAGTAAATGAAATGCCTGTTGAATACTTCTCTTAGGTTGTCATTTACAGTTAGAGCAGAGTGTGGTTTGAGAGGTTTCAAATGTGAAAAACTCGATGCTTGGGGGTGCAGCGCTCTGTTGACATGGCTTACTATCAGTTTACCGTGTTAATTGAACATCTAATAGCTGAGTAGAGCAGATGGCCTGAGGTTAAACACGTCCTCTTTTCCCCCTCCTCTCTCGCTTTGGGTTTTATTTCAGGATTGGCTGGAGGAGGTTGGAGGGGTGAGAAGGGGCAGCGGACAAGGACTGAAGCCTCCCTGTTTTGGGACATGAGACCCACACCTCCCTCATCTTCGCCGACATCCACCATGGCCAAATTTAGGCGAAGAGGGGGGGAAACTGCACAGGGAAATATTTCAGTGCACTGTGTGTCAATACGAACGCCAGCCAAACCAAACTCTATTTGCACTTGTTTCTCTACTTAATCGCTCATCTAAACAAGCTTGAGGGTTGGTGGGAAAGAAGGAAGAAGGGCAAAGGAGGTGGGGGTGGAAAGGTGAGGAGGCAAGAAAAAAAAGAAGGGGGGATGAGAAGGAGTGAATGGGGTTTGCCAAAATAAATGCATGAATGCTGTCTTTGACTGACTGGCATCTTTGAAGTGAGCTATAATTGCAGGCCTCTTGTCGAGCCGTGGAGCCTGTGGCCAGTCGGGTCGCGGGCAAATAAGATGTTTGGCTGCATGGCAGAGGAAACGTCACCGCTCGACAATAAACAATATGAGGAGGACTCAGTTCAACTTGATTAAATAACAGCACAGATAGGTGCAGGAAACAAATCTGTTATTGTAATAATGAAGCTGGTGGGACACCAGAACACACTGTGACAGAGACGGCAGTGCGTGCTTAAAGGGATGATTTATAATGGATTTATAATGGAAAAGGTGGTGGATTATTCTCATCCTACATCCTCAATTATATATATAGTTTTATTTTGGTTCATGCAATTCAAATGTATTAACCTTTAGTCACCATATTCACCATAACAAAGGGTTTATTGGCTAGTTTCTTTTTGGACTAGCCATTAGCTCATCGACCACATCAGAATTCACCTCCATTTCTCCAAGCTCAGGTTGTTCAAACAGCTATCCACAACAATAATAATTGTTCATAACTTTTCCATGAACAAAAGATTTGAGCCACCCCTTTAAGAGGATCCTCACAAAGCTCCTTTCACGGCGCATTCAGCCATTAGGTAACACTTGAATCCTCTGCCCTGTTGGAACAGCGCTACCTGTGTTCTGCTGCTCTCTGACAACACAGCTAATGTAGAAGCATGTATTTATGTGTTCACGCGTGTTCGTTGCCACACATACATCAGAATGTGGACTCCTGAGACAGGAGAGTTGGTCACTGAGAGGTAAAACTCCCGCTGACCGCGTTGATGTTTTTCCACTTGGGGGGGAGGTGTGACGGGGTTACATATGCTGTGATTAATACACATGTCCTTGATGTCCTGTTTAGAAAATAAACCCACCCGACCTGCTGATTATTAGACCAAACTCCCTGAAGAATATCGCACACAATGCACCTTTCAGTTGCTCTTTTTAAAATAAGATTTCTTATGCCAAGGGTGTGTTGTCTGGGGGTTTATATGTTCCATTGCAGCACTTGTGAAACGGGAAAAACCCAACTTAGTGTTGCCTTACAATTCCCTGTGGTGTATGTAACTTTGTACAAGTTTTCTGAAAGTAGAAAATAAGTAGAGGGTGCATTAGTGAGATGTTGCAGGGAGCAGAGCCGTACGTGTCGAGGCAGGGCTTCAAAAGGCTGCTTCTTGTTCTTTGTTTCATTTTAAAATGACGTCGATCCCTGACAGCTCTGCTAGAGGAAGCTGCTGATCACCTCAAAGAAGCGTTGAGATATTTTCTTTGATTCAAGCAGCATGTTAAACACCTTCCAGGTTGTATTCCTGTTGTATTTTTAGCTTAAACGGCTTTGCACGGTGTCAAACTCCCATCATGCAGCATACAGCATGCTCTGACCTATCTTTTATAAGTAAATCTGAGGAGGAGCAAGAGAGGAACTTTGCCCAAAATGAACAGAAATGCAAACAGCATGGATAAATGTATAGAAAGAGTGTAAATGTTCCAGAGCATCAGGAGGACTTCTAGGTGTCATTAGAAAGAGAGAACAGAACCACATGCTAATTAAAAGAGGGAACAGATGAGGGAAAAAGTGAAACACAGCAGTCACACAGAGGAGAAGAACGAATCCAAAGCTAGAGACATAAGAGGAAGCTGAGGAGCAAAGATCCAGATCCACAACATCTGGAGTAAAACAACAATTAGGGAGCAAATAAAGGTCTCCAGACAGCTGACGAGGGAGACTAAAGTTCAAGTCTTTAATGAACTCAAATCCAGAAATTAGGAACAAAAACATTTAATAATATCAAACCAAACATTTTCCTGCATTGTCCCAGTCTGCAGCATGAAGAGGTCCTCTCTGCATGTTAACCCTGATCCATGCTGGAGGAATAAACACTCTTGGTGGGGTGGGGGTGGGGGGGGGGGGATCAGGTGTGGCACCTATCCAAAAGCTGACGATATCACCACTCACACACTTGGCACTGTTCCACAGAGTTTACACACCTGTGTGTGGGTCTGCACCTTTCTCTCTGCAGGTTTTTTCTTCAAGTTGATCTGGAGACAACAATCCAAATGGATGGAAAAATCTGAGATTTTCTCACATTCAGGTGTTGGAAATAAAGAACACACCTGCAAGAAAAGTTAATAGAACAACATTAGCAGCCCGTTTTGGTTGTTTGGTCACAGCAGCTGCTTTGATTTCAGTATATTCTCCTCCACCAGCCTCCTGCCTGTAAGCCTGAGTTTTGGATCATTCATACTCTGACAAAATCTGTTCCCAGGAGGACTTATCTGAATTACAGTGAAAGTGCTTGTTTTGACCCTGATTTAAAACTATTATAACTACCTGTCTGACAACTGTAAGAACAGTATTTGCTCCGAGTCCAACATCTCATTGCAAGAAGACAACAAACATCAGTGAGAATAATAATAAAATCAAGCAGTGGATCATGTTTTAGCTTTTTAGATGGTGTGAATAAAATTTAAGTACCACTGCCATGTGACTGACAGAGAACCCAGGTAAAAACTAACATGGAGAAAGAATTAGAAGAACTAAAGAGGAATTGTTAATCACCAAACCCAGCAGTCTGGTAGATGTAAGACACATCTGGAATAAAGAATGTGGAGGGACTATTGCACTGTGCAGGACGCTGCTACATGTGACATTTTGACATGTTACAAAAGAAAAAAAGATGAAGGGTTTTTGAGTAAAAATAGTCACGTCTTAACAAATCATTATCCTAACTTATTGACCGTGATGTTTCAGTGTGATGATTATTACTCCCAGGACCAGACCCAGACACCTGGTGTGACTGACCTTATGGTTTCTTCCTCATCATCTGCATTTTAATTATCTATATTATGTGTTACTGTATATGGTCTCTTTAGGTTCTTTGCTGAAAAGAAGCAGCACGATGAGTCAGCTTCTCCAAATTTGATGGCAAGGAGTTGGAGTATCTTGGTCTCTTGTTCAGGTGATGGACCGATGGCTCAGGACCTCATCTGCAGTAATTCTACTCTGATTCATCATGAGGGAGAAGGAGCTGAGCTGAAAGGCAAAACACTATCAATCTGTGTTTATTAGACCAAAGATCTCTGATTTAAGTGGCTGAAATGAGTTTGTTTTTGGATTCATCCGTTATCCTGAAGGGAACTTGGAGTAAAGTTGTTGCTCCTCATCATTGAAATGAGTCACCTCACCTGAGGTGTTTCCTGAGGACGCCTCCTGGTTGTCCCCCTCTGGAGGTTTTCCAACCATGTCCAACTGAGAGCAGCAGACCCCAGAACTTGCTGCATAGATCACACTGTATGTCTTCTTTGTTCTGGGGACATGTTAGCATCCCCCAGAAGGAGCTGGAGAGTGCCATGATGCCCGAGCCTCCCTCCTGGACCTAATTCATTGTTCATGACTTATGTATTTAACTTGGTGTGTAACAAAGATCAGCTAATCCACCTTCTCACGCCTGGCGCGCTCCTCATCACAGAACCAGGCTCACCTTCTCACTCCTACAGACTGACTCAGATGGAGGAGCTGAAATTACATCAGTGAGCTTCAAATCTCCCTCCATGCTCCACACATGCCAGACAGGGGAGGAAAGAATAACAGGCTTTACTGCTTTGGGCCAGCTTTCCCCTCTGCCAGACCGAAGGCTCGGCTCCATTAACTGACAATTATTACAGCTCATAAAGACACGGAGGACGGGAGAAAAATGTGGAGGGAAGAAGATGAAGACAGGGGAGGAAAGATGCAGATGTTATACTGTAAACTAAGCTGACCGTTGGAGGAGAGAAAACAAGGACCTGTAGGCAGAAAGAATGTAATTCAGAGAAAATGTTTGAAAGTTTTAGAAATTGCTGAAATGCATGAAGAAAAAAGTTCCTGTCACTGATTCTGATCGGATAGAAAGCTAAAAAGGCTCTTGACTCTCACATCAAGAAAAAAAGAGCAAGAACACGATGAGAGATGACAGATGTGGATCACATCCAACACAAACAAAACCACACTGCTGTGTTGCTGTTGTACACACTGCATTGTGTTGGCTGCATGCTAATCCCAACCTACAGCTTCTCTGAGTCTCTTTCATCTGCAGCTCTCCAGCAACACATAAAAACTGTGAGTGTAATAAAAGGGTGACAGGGACGCTTCTCAAGTCCTCCACAGCATGCAGACAGCCTGCAGACAGACACAAAGCCTGCATGAGCAAAACAACGATGTCATACCTGGTTGGCAAGTGAGTGGAGACGAGATGAGAAGATAGTCTAAGGACGAAAGACAGCAGAACATTGGGGTTTACTCAGGTTTTATGAGAACTAAGGTATAAATATTGAGAGAAATTTAAAAGAAGGACATTTATAACCCATCATAAACATTATAGAACTTATAGGCCTTTCTGAAATGAAGTATGTTTTATTTTTATTAGAGTGTTTTGAATGATCAGTATTTAACCTTCACTTTTCATTAGCTTTAAAAAATGAGGGTCAATTTTGCACACATGCATTTATTCATTCATCTATGCAGCCACAAATATAATCCTCATGACATAGTTTTTATTCATAAAATTAACTGAAAGTCAAAATGATTCAAAGCAGCATCCAAAAAAACCTGGAGGTTTCAGGAAAATCATCCAGAGAACTGACAAATATATCACAGTGATTAAAAATGAAATTAGAGGAAATCTGCCTCATGGTTCTGTGGAAGTCTCACCTCTCCTGGTGATATGCATGAGAGTGGATCTGAGTGGAATTAGAGAAATTTAGATTCCCTAAAGAAAAATCATTGCACAATCTGATGAAAGCTGAAAGCAAAAAGGAGAAAACTTTTACCATATGAGAGGATTTCAGTTCCTTTGATTTCGGTTTTTTTTTAAAGGAAGAAAACATAAAAACAAAGTAATGATTAAATGACTTAATTGTATGAAATGAATTATTCTAATTTGTATTATTATCAACAAAAATAACTTCTCTAAAAATAGTAGCTACTAGTAGTAAAAATATCCACTCCTACCTGTTTAAATGTTACATTTCGCTGCTGAATTCTTCATTTTAAATATCTGAAGACATCAGGACAAAGACACCTTTCAGCTGTTTCTGTTTACTCACCACAAACAGCTCCACTCTCATTTCTGCAGAACGCTGTGCTTTCATGAGTCTCTTGATGACTTATGTAATGTCTACAGCATCTTATTTAGTGATGACAGGGATGGGGGGTGATGGTAGCGATGAGGTGGTTGAATAGCGTGAGCAAAGAGATGTGTTTTTGTGATTCTTATCAGGATTGCTGTAAACAGTTCTTACTCAACAGGCAGAGACACTTTTTACAGAGACACGCTGATGAGAAACAAAAACATGCTGCAACATTTAACATTTAAATCTGATGCACTGACTCCTGTTTTGACTCAAATGCATGCATTTTATTTGTTTAGGTTTTTTTTTGCACATTTTCTCTGTAGTTTTCTCATGTTTGAGCTTTTTTCCCAGGTTGTTACTTATGGATTTTGTCTCATGTGGATGTTATCACATTCTTTTTCTTTCTCTCTCTCTCTCCAGCTTGTCTTTCTCTGTCCGTCACAGCTCAGCTCCACTCCATCACACGCACTTCAACATCTTACCTCCTGATTTCTTACTCAAACTAAAAACAAATCCACAGCTACTTCATATAAAACTTGTAATTTCATGCAAATTATTCAGCTGAAACTGTGATTATGTTTCTGCACTAACGTCAGCTATACGTTGTTTTTTAATATTAAATATATACGTTTTCCTGCTTCTGTCTGAGCAGGTAGCATTTGTTTTACGTTTGCTTGCATTGGACGGTGTTCTGGATGCTGTCAGAGCCTCGTCACACCTCGACAGCAGGATCCAAAACGGGAATGCAGTGATGCATCTCTGCCAGGCTCGTCCTTCAAACTTTAGCTGTTGGGTTTCTTAGTTTATTTTGACAGTAATACAAGTTTTGATAGCATTTGGAACAAACAGAGGGTGATAAAATGTCATCTTTTCTCTATTAGCAAAGCTCTAGCATGAACTTTGCTCTGTTTATTTCTCTAAGCAGATGGCTGAACCAGCGCCATGTCTGTGCAGGTGTCCCATCTGAACTCAATCAGACACAATTAATATTTCCTCTGCAGACGTTTCAGTTAGTAATTTATTGAGACGTCCTCGCCAACCCTGTCTTATTGTCTGAAAGTGCACGCACATCTGTACAGTATATGTACACTTGTGATTGTTTGGTGTTGATGGATAAAGCTTCATGGAACTGATTAGGATTTGTTCGCAGGTTTCTGCACAGTAATGACATTCCTCAGTGTGTCTGCTTCCCTCCTGTGTCTCACAGTGATGTTCAGGGCTGCTCCACGTAAAGGGACATTTCAGCAACCTTCAATTAGAGAAATAATGATTAGATCTGATCAAACTGATTGGCCAAAGTGGATTATTGTCATTTAAAAAAACCTCAAATCTCAAAATTTTCATAGCACTTCATGCTAATGCTATTTTGTAAACCTTTACACACATGTCAATTTTGCATTGCATAAATATTTTACCAATTTTGGTGAGATTTTGCTCTATAGTGAGTGCTACTTGGTCTTCGGTCCGTTAGGAGCTACCAGATACTTCTGGAGAACTTTCTAAATATTATAAACATTATGAAGGTCGTGTGAGGTGTAGAGAGAACCAAACAACTTGCCATCAAAGTATAAAGAGATTTAACAAAACACCCTGGAGTCTCTAGAAGATGTACCCAGCTTTATCTACCAGGACATCAGCTTCTAATTATTTCATAAGGTTTTGTATTTTTTGAGAAAGGAGCTCATAAAGTTATGAGTCCCTTCATACAACCTGCCAGGAAGGTTAAACTCCATTGCTGTTTGGAAGATGCAATTAAGTCCCAGGAGCTGAGTCTGCATGAGGTTCTCTTCCTGGGTATAAGGTGAGGTGTGTGTTTGAAGTCATACCAACAAATGGACTCCTAACCCCTGCTGAATCAGGGTTGAAATGCAGCCAAAAGAATAATGTAGAACTACTTTAACATGAAAGCACATCAGCTAACGAGATGCTAATAATTATTAAAATGTAACGTTTTTCTGAGACCGTATACGGAGTAAACATGATTATTACTAATTCTAATAAACAAGCCCCTCCCTCAATTTTGTTCTTTATTCTCTGAACCCCTTTTAGACCTTTGTTCCAGGTTTTTCTGCAGGAATCAAGAAAATGGCAGTTTTGACCATTTGTACAGCCTTCACTGAGTACAAGAGAACTAATTTGCAGATTTACATTTGCAGAAAATACAAACTGGGCAACAAACCAGGAGAAAATAATGTTTTACTGTCCCTTGTCAACTTAGATCACAAGATTTCACTTTGGTCTTGGTCCCAGATTTACTGTCAATTAGCTCATCAATCAGGTTCTTCAAACAGCCACCTACTGTAAGATACTATATGTTGTTAATCTTTTTTTTTAATTCCTACTCCACCTATTTATCTTCAAACTGGTGCTTTGATTCTCACATGTGCTGACAAATGACAAAAAGAACATCCTGTTTTCAAGGTTGGAAAATCATTTTTGACCAGACATTATAATCATGGGAGCAGTATTAGGTTTTGTTAACATAACAGTGGTTCCTGGATCAGATTACTGTCAGTGACCATAACATGTGAGAAAGTTTTGTAAAAGTAACATCAGGTGGAACAAAAAGAGCAAGTGGGAGGATCACGTTCTGTGGCTGGTAAAGTGATAAAAGCAGAGGCTGCTGGAGGAATTAGGAGGGTTTGTTTATGGTTCTTCTGTTTGTGGTCAGTCTGAATGGTAACGTTACACCTTGTCTGTGTTTTGACGTTTAAATAAAAGAGATTAATACCAGAGGATCTTTGATTCCTGCAAACAATATTTGCAGACGTCGCTAAGATAAACACGGTTATCTTTATTAGGAGCTAAATTTATACTTTGCACCCTGTGATGATAAGAAATTCAGATTACAAGAAATCTATTTGTGTTTGAATCAAATAAGAGGAAAGTTTCTCAGAGGAAACACTGTCTGAATAATTTGGATGAAGGAAGCTGTAGGTGGATGGATGGCGGGTGAGGGGTGAGATTGTATGAATGAGAAAAACACATCCAACAATCCACATCGTCATAAGTTTGTTTAAATAAATGTGACCCGAAGTGACCCAGAGGCAGCTCGAATGTTTCTCTTTCCAGAAACAAACAGCAGTTTCACACATTGCAGTGAAAAAACCCTACAGAATTGCATGACATCAACACACCATAGCTAAGTTTCACTTCACTGTTTCTCCTCTTTCACAAGCTTTTCTTTGTGCTCTTCTGCCGGCTCATGTGTTTCTTTCCTCTCCTAACGCTCTGTTTTTAATCTTCAGTTAATCTGCCGTGCATTTCTTCAGAGGAAACTGGAGGAAACCAGAGAAAAATAACACAGGCACAAAAAGGAGAACGTGCAAACCGCAGCACCAGTAGGGGTGAACCCAGAGGACAGTGTTAGCCACCGCGCTGGCCCCAGTCCACCGGTGGATAAATGGTGTGTCAAATGTGTTTTTCTTTCAAAAAATACTTCCAAAGACAAATATTTCTTTATAACATGAAGAGACCATGGTTACTTTAAAGAATATATACTATACAGTCCTATAGATGTCTTTAAAAAGCTTTAGTTCAAAAATTTTCCTGGTACAATGACATGCAGTTTCAGTAAAGCTGTTTCCAAGATCAGACAAACATCATATATAACACCAACAGGAAATCAGGTGCCTGCTGTAGAACAGATAAGTGGTAAAAACAAGAGGGAAGCTGCATAAGGATAAAAAAATCTTGCTTCACTTCCCTGCACTCACTGTGGAGTTCAGAGACGTGACACAGACAAAAAACCGCCTCACTACATTTAGTGCAAAACAAAACTTAGAAACAGTATCAGACAAGATGAAGGGAGGAAGGAATGGGAATCTCCCTTCCGCTTTAAGACGAGTCCGCAGCATCAGCGCAGCCTACAGTCTCCAGCCGCCAGGAAGGTGGGATGAGGTCATCGGTCAAGACAAACGTTGAAGTGTAGGGGGGTGTCTGTGTGTCAGTAGGATGTGTGTGTTGTAATCAATACATCTGAAGAGAGGGGGAGGAAGGGGAGCGAAGCCGCTACCTGCAGCTACCTTTGGGGAGTTGAGTTGAGGCTTCAGCCTTTTCCAAGGTCGGCAGGGAGGTCAAATTCCAGACAACAGTTTTGTTTTGGAGCAGGCAGAGATAATTTTCCCACTGCCTTCAGTCCTAAGTGGTCTAGATCCATTCAAACAGTGCCAGAGAAGAAAAAACTGCATACTTGTAATTGGCCTCGTTATCAGCACTAATCTCTGTTTCTCCAAAGTGAGGTTGTTCAGAGATCACAGCAGGTGAGTTAATGCCACGATTTAGAAGTTTTAAGGTGTTTTATCCCCATTTAGCTGATTTTAAATCTGTTTCAGTATATTTTGATCTAAGTGGTATGGTCCAGTTTCCCCAGTCACACCTGCCTCTCATCTGGTCCTCACTCAGTCATCAGCCCTCAGTGAATATCTGTCCCACAGTGCTTGATTTAATCTAAAACAGTTAACAGTTTTAATATATAGATTGCTTTATTGACTTTAGGAGCTTAAAATAAAATTGTCCAAACTGCAAAATAAATGCATTTTTTCTTTCTAAAATGTCATGCATAAAGAGATCTCAGTTTTTTATTTGTGTTTTTGCTTTGGTGATGATTTTGTTAGGTTTACATTAATGATACAGGAATTAGGGATTATTATTATAAATATAATTCTGTTTACAAATGTATTTTAATAAGAATCCAGCCCTATATTTAAAGGAGAGGGAAATGAATCAAGGAGTATTATCATGTTATGCAGATGGCACATTTTTGTATCCTGATTATAATTTTTGCAGTCTTTTTTCATTTCTAAATGCTCTCTACACAAATCTGTTCATTTTCCTAAATGAGCTGCAAAATCTTGACACTTTCTCCAGTCAGAGTGCTGCAGTCTATCTGTCAAGTGTTATATCTTCCATCTGATTACGTCCTGGAGACCACTGGCATCTCTCAGAGATTGCTGTTGTGGTCGTTGCCTGCCGACGTCTCTGTTGTGGTCGTGTTTGGGAGATAATCCAGGTAGTATCTTGTTTGTATAGTCTTTGGGAGAGGTGATAGAGGGTGACTTCATAGCTGAGTTGTATTATTATTTTGGATTTGTGTTACAGCTAACTCGTGTTTTTACTCTTTGAACTCTGCCTTTTTGAATTCACAGATAATAAAAAGAAAGCCACTGCAGTCATTACTGTGAAAGCTTTGTTTCCTGTTAGTTTCCACCCCCCTCCTCCCCCCTGATACCCTGAGGTGTCAGCATCCTGAACTTCAAAAGCCAGTCGGTGTCCAAATATACCTTTTTCTTAACCTTTGCAATTTTCTAACTATTTTTACTTGCTTGCATCTAACCTCCTCCTCTGTTTTTATATCCCTGCGTCCTTTTGCTGGAAACACAGGAAAGCTGTGTGTCCCTCCACTTCAAAGAGAGAGTATCAAGAAGGGAAATAAATACAGGACTGGGGAAAGTAGCAGCAGAACAAAGTAAAGTGAAATTGGTGTGACTGCATAGCTTGATTTTGGCTGACATCCATGTTGATAAAAAAAAGCTTCAGGCCTAGGCAGGGGAGGATGCTAGCGTTTCTACAAATCTGCTTTTGATGCTATCAGTGACGTGCTATTGCTCTGATATTAGACAGTAGGGCTGCGATTGCTGCTGTGCGTACGATGCATGGAGTATCAGGCAGTCATCTTGTACTTACTCATTAGGAAATACCCAAAAGCAGTGAGCCAAATGTTGACATTGGTCAGTTTTAGTCAAGTATAGGTCAGTTTGCATCACACAGTCTCACTGAAGATACCATAGGATAGGAAAAAAAATGTGTAAAAAAAAGTTTGATTTCTTTAAGAACTGCTTCATGGCAGGCCTTTATTATTATTAGCAAAAAAAAAGTGTCAATCACTCATCAAATTCATCATCGTCATGGTGACAAGCTGCCCCGTCTCTTCTTGTATACTTCAAAGAAAAAAGAAGAAAGAATCAGCGACTCTTCTCACTGTTTCTTTACACACAACCTGACACATATGGACAATTTAAGTGCTTCATATCAACAGTGCAAATATCCATCGGTAGCTGCACTTGGAATGACTTACAACCCAGAGTTTGGCAGGTGTTGAGTTGAGAGGGGGAGATTTCCCGACAAGTCTTAACAGCGTCGCTCTCTAAAGATGCTGAGTGGAGATTTATCTGGAGGAATGTGGGGTGAAATTGTTGCCTGCATATTAAGCAGCCTGGTAAAGAGGGGAGGGGCCGGGTACAGAGGACAGATATGTTTAGGTGGAGAGGAGGGGAGGGGGGAGTTTAACATTCCTGTAAAGTTGCCGTGGGGACAGTCAAGGCTGTGTTCCATAACCGTGTCCACACGCTGACAGCTTTACGCCTGTGGTCCCTGCACTTTAACTGCTGCCCCAAATAAAGCCAAAAGCCATCGTCTCTCACCGCTCGCTGCAGAAACTCATAGGAAACCTGGTCTGGGATCAGTAACGAACACTTTAGGAGATCTTTACAGGATAAAAAGATGTTACAGAAAGTTTTGTTAAAATAATGTCAAGGAAAATGTCTCCGCTGTCAGCAGGTGCCCTGTCTGAAGTCCAGACAGCCTCAGAGAGCAGACTTGTAACACTGCAGTTAACATACATTACACAGTTATTTACAGGTAATTCTATAGCAATACACGCTGTGCTTGGAGTAGCCATTAGCTCATCAGTACTGAAGGGTGTTAACATTATTTATTTCAACTACTATATAAACTTAAACAATGAGACAACCCCAAAACAGGAATGACTTTGGCAGAAAGTCACAGAATATGTTTTCTTGCTCATCTTTCTTGGACTGATTTTCAGTAGTTTTGCATTTGACTATAGGGTCAGTGTCACTACTGGTACTGTGAGGCGATACCTGAACCCTATAGAGGTCTCACAGGCACTCCAACTCTACCAAGACGCCAGAAGGTTTGCTGAGTCTCCCAGCAAAGTCTCAAGAGAAAGTAGGAGATTCCAGGAGACAGGCTGTTGGACAAGGCCATTAGAGGTCCTGAACCCACCACCAGGACCAATATCTGCTCTATACCAGGAGGAACAGGATGAGTACTGCCAGAGCTCTTCAAAGTGACCTCCAGGGAGCCACTGGTGTGAATGTCTCTGACCAAATCCTTAAGAAACAGACTTCATGAGGGTGGTCTTAGGACCCCACATCCTCACTGCCCGGCACCGTAGAGCTCAAATGGCATTCACCAACAAACACCAGAATTGGCAGGTCCAGCACTGGCGCCTTGTGCTTTTTACAGATAAGAGCAGGTTCACGTTGAGCTCATGTGACAGACTTGAAAGGGTGTGGAGAAGCCTTGGGTGGGTCTGTGTTGGTCTGGAGAGGCAGATCCAAGGAGGGACACACAGACCTGTACAGGGTAAATGATGCCTCCATTCTGGCCTGACCTGAATCCAACAGAACATCTCAGGGACATCAGGTTTAGGTCCATCCAACACCACCAGGTAGCACCTCAGACTGTCCAGGAGCTCAGTGATCATCAATATGTTCCTTTAATATGTTTGAACAGTGTGTACTAAACTGGTGGTACTCTGCACTCTACAGGTGTTAATCTTACACAAGTGAATCAGTCAGGTTTAATGTGATCATCCTCATGGGGTGTGGACTGAAAAGTAAGCATGCACAAACCAAACACAAACACACAAATCTGCAGAGTTTTTCAGCAGATGAGTGAATGAATGTATGCTTGATGTACGTGAACAGGCTGCTTTTAAGCTGAAGTCAAACACTTTCTCTTGATTCTTCTATGTGCTGAGATATATTTAAAGTCAGTTTGAGTCTGAGCATCTGTTTGCATAAACCAAATGGGACTTTGCAAAAAGCACGGGGTCTGTGGTTATCACAGTAGCTAAATCAAGTCATTAGAAGTTACAGTCCTTTCAGGAATAAAAGCAGCAGTTTTGCAACAACGTTTGAGAAATTTCACTCAGATACATTGCTGCACATCGCCATGGCAACCTGAACCCACAGCTGATGGACTTGTGATAATCGGCAGCTTCTGTCATCTTATTAAAAACACGTGTCCTTGCAGATTTATTCTTTTAATGGTGAGAAATAAATGTCTGGGAAAAGAAAATCCACCTCTTCTTATACATGCAGTCATACATGTAGAATAAAATCTGTAATCCATGGCGTTTGTTTTCCTGGATTATAAACTGTTGTTGCAATCAAAGCATGATGTGATTTTAAAATTGAGAATTTGTCTTGATTTCACAATAGAGATGTCCTCATCATCACATGTTTTACAGACTTTTCTTTTCATTGTTTTCAGTGACTTTTGCTTTAATTCAGGTCCAACAGAGAGACATGGTTTCACTTTTTATTTTCACAGAGCAGAACTGTCTGGCTGTGTGCTTGCTCTGGTATCAGTACGACACTCAGATATTTGAGAATAAATAGCGTGAAAAAGGGATCTCTGCCAGACAGGAATGTCCTCCTCAAGGGCATCTCTTGGACAATCCCCAGAATGCTGTTAAAATGTGCTGGAGAAAGGCCAAATGCAGGAGTAAAAGAAAAACCTGTGGAAAAAGAAATAGAGCAACTTGTCCAAGGAGATGTGTAATATTTTTCCCTCATTCATCTGTTGCACAAGTACAGGACACAGTGGGAAATTGATTATTGATGCTGAACGTAAAAGAAGTTGCAGGTTAAGAATGTGTAATGTGTAAAGTTAAAATGTCCTAAATGAGTGAATTTGGTGAATCTGTTCCAACAAAAGCATCTAGGTGGGGAAAATCATCTCTTATGCATCAGAATGAAGTCATTTTACTTTCTGCTCTTTCAGACCCAACAAAACACCAGCAGCTAATCTGAGCAGCCATCACCTGCATATCAGAGGCATGAAAACGCTCTCCTCAAGAATGGAATCTAAACAAATGACCCTATAAAATAACATGCCAGGAAAGCTTTCAACAGCTTCCTGCTATGGAGGAATACTGCAGGAGCCATCAGGCAGATATGTCTGGTATTGTTGGGTGAGCTTTGTTTTGGTCCTGTTTGGTAGCACAGCTGAGGATCCATGTGAGAACAACCACCGTAGTTCTGTTGCCTTGTTTAGCAGCAAGAGCTGCTGTCAGTCGCACAGTGACCCTGCTATTTTACAAGGGTCAGGGGTGAGAGGTCAATGAGGTGATGCTGGGATTGTTGCAGGAAATGTAACGAGCAAGCCGAGACCCAACACGGCAAAAATAGGCACCAAGAAGCATGATGTGATTTTTGGCATTTACGATCCAGAAAAAGAAAACATTGAATCTGTGGATCATCGGGCTCTTGTGAAGATGAGAGAGGCGCTAAAGATGTGATCGTGTTGCCTCTATAGGGAAAAACAAGATTAGAAATGACCACAAAGAAGTGTCTTATGTGGATTCCAGAGTGACAAGTTATTAATCACAGCACTGATGCTGTGGAGGCTCCTGGCCACAGCATTACAACAAAATACAAGGAAGCTAATACCCATGATTAGGAAATTTAAGAGTATTTGATTATGACAGGCACTCAGAGAGGTCAACGACTCGTCTGTAGTCAGAGGAGTCGTGGTTCTATCAACCTACTTTTAAAGAAACCCAACAGGGTTTTGTCTTCCAATCCGACAACATCAAAGAAGATTACTAGACATAAAATACTGTAAAAAAGGCACTTGTATTCCCTTTTTGTCACAAAATCATGCAAAAAAATTTAACTTGTCTTTAAATTAAAGCGGTTTATGCTCATAGCACAACACATTGGTTTTAATGAAAAACATGAAGCTAATAATTTGGGAAACTGGACTCGTTTTGAAACAAATCCAAGTGCAATCAACTGTACTTCCTTTACAGACAAATAAAAGATGACACATTGTTGTTTTTAATGGGTCAGAGTGTCTATCAGGACTTAATCAGTGCAGTAACCCCATCCTGCAGAGGCTTTGAGGTTAACCAGACATGACTTCCCTATACACTAAACTATGCAATGCCACCTTGTAGCGACGACCGCAGCAGCTGCTCAGAGAGAGCATGCCACCCAAACTTCAGCCTGGCACCTACAATCAAACGCAGCTCCAGAAAACAACGAGGGCATTTGTTCTCAGTGTGAGATCAAGAAGTGAAAAGACGAAGAAGAACAAAATGTTGCCGCTGCTGCCAGTAATCCAGGGATTTGATTTCATATCTTTGTGTGTTATCTCGGAGTGGAGATCTACACGACGAGAAGGAGAGGGGAGGAGGGGGAAAGGGAGCAGCGTGGGCATGCCCGAGGTTCACCTAAATCTCTCTTCTCCATCTACTTCACAGCAACTCAAGCAGTAATGGGAGGACAGCTCTTCCCTGAACCAAAGCAAACAGAGCATGCACACACTCATTGCATTTTGTGCAAAATCCTGAAAGTATACAAGTATTTCAACCTTCATGTTACTTTTGTTTGGTCTTCATTTTATTGGCCTCTTAATCCTATTCTCTTTGTACATTTACACAGATGGCGCCATGCCAAGCTTTCCCATACAGACATTATTGTTCTATTTTGCTCCAAGATAAAATGTTAAAAGCCTTAAACGGCATCAAATTATCAACCATAAACAGTTATCTATTGAAGTATGGATTTAAGCTGTAAAAACATACAATCATTGTCCACAGACTCTCACATACCCTTCGAGCATTCGGTGTCTTGGATGAACTTAGTGCTGAAATGCACACTTGTGCCACTGGCATAAGAGCAACAAAGGTCTACACAGGCCCTGTTGTCCTGGGACAGTAAGGTAGTTATCTGTGCCACAGTGGGAACATAAAGCAGTCAATGGATGAATGCTATCTTTATATCTACTGCACCAGAGGTGATTTGAAACGCTGCCACTGGACGTCATGGAGCCCCGCTCTGAAACACTGCCTTTGAAGCACTGACAGCGCAGACAGAATCAGGCCAGCTCTTTGATACGGCTGGTGGGGAAAGGAAAACTCAAGCTTTAAGAGGGAACATTATTTAGTTACAGCACCATTAAAAATTCTGAACTTTACGGAGGAGGGCTTCAATAAAACATGCTGGACTTCTCGCTCATTTCGGGGGCTTGTTTATGTTTTACATGGAGGAGAAAAGAGGAAGCACGAGTTGTCACATGCTACATTTATGCTTTGAACAAAAGATTTGAAGCACAATTGCAATGTGTTTTTGATTTTAAAAAAAGAACCTTTCAGATCTTTGTTCTCCACTCACTCAGTACACATTTTGGCTTCAAGGAGTTTAGATATCTATCCAGAAGTCGGCTTCTTTTACTCCAACTTCAGGTTTTCCTTAAACACATCATCAATATTCTCCTTTTTCACTTCCTGCCCGCAGGACTTCAAGTAAACCAAAACATTACGTCAGGGAGGAACTCGTGTCTCGTCATTTCAGGCCTGAAGGCCTTTCTGAGAAGAATGATAAACACTGTTGCTGGCAGAGGGAGAGAAAGTTAATTACGGCAGCTGATTCACTTGCTAATGGCTGCATGAACCACTTCTGTGGGGTGTTTTTAGAGGGACTGAGGAGTCGGGTGAGTGTTTTTAATGGGCCTCTGAACTCTTTGAGTCGGGAACAGAAAGTGAGCCACTGCTTTTACTTGTGGTGCAGAAAGAATGATCTCATTAGAGGCCTGGTAATAAAAGAATCCTGGAGTAATTAGATCACAAGGAACAACAACAGAAAAAAGGCTTTGTCAACAGTTTCTCACAACTCGGAACACGCCCCGGAGCATTTCTTTCAACACGGAGTTAATCCTTGTCATTGTTCTATTTCAACATAAACTCTCACTATATGTGTGTCAGCAAGTCTTATAAACTACTTGAACTACATCTTAACAGCTAAGTTAACACTTAGACTCATTTTGTAAAGTCTAAACTATTTTAGGATAAATTGAAGCTTTAATAGTTTATTATGAGACCATGTGAGTCAGAGTGGGTTTATTAATAGAGCTACAGTTTGCACTATGAGTTCTGAGGGTGCAACATTTGAACACTTGTAGAGTGAAGGGAGATGAGTAACATCTGTGTTTGACATCAATTTTCAGTTAATCAAAGTTATTATCACTCAGTATTCCTAAAGAGCCATAAAATTAGGCATAACATCATCACAAAGCATGCTGGGGGAACCATGCAGGTGCATCTCCTCAGCCTAAAGGATTTTTGGTGTGGCGCCTAAATCCAACTTAAAACACAACATTTGGATGACAGTTCCTCTAATAAATCCAACCCTCTACATTTGTCTGTAAAATTAGGATTTTATATGTCTTAGAATGAATGAGTCAATCTAAAAAAGGTTTAGAAAGTGTGTGCAAAGCTTCTAATTAACATTTTTAAAGGTCAGCAATATAATGGTAATAATAACTTTCAAAGTGCTGTACAAGAGAAATACAGAGCAAAGACATGAGGGTTGAACAACTCAAATAAACTGTAAAAACATGAATTACATTTTAAAATAACAGTAAAAACAATTAGAGTAAATGTGAAAATGATATAATAACAATGATCATATAGATTTTAAAAAACTCAAAAGAATAAAGTGCAATAAAAGAATGACTGATGAAAGCGTATAAACCTAGTTAAACAAATGGATCTTCTGAAATAATCCACTGGATATGGCTAATATCAGATTGTTCTATAATGTTGGTGCAGAATGAAAAAACTTGCTCTCAAACGTTTTTTTGCAAACCTTGAGGACTTGGTGAAGAAGCTTCTTGTTCCAAAGAAACAAACAGCACATCTCTATCCACAGGAATATTCATCGAGCTCCATCTCCTGTCTGTCATTTCATGTCCTCCTCCACTTCACCTGCATTAGTCATGAACCTCCACTCGACTCAAACTAGGAGCAGGACATGTTTCCATGTGGAAAAAAAAACATAATAGTCTGGTTGTCGACAATAACTTTAAGAAACTCAGTGGTGACAAACAGACGCCCTCATTCTACCAGGTTCAAGCGCTCTGGAAAGAACGAGCTGAAACTGTGCAAACCAAACATCACGCAGATTAAATTAAACACGTCTTCTTTTTTAAAAAGAAAAACCGCACACAATTTCTGATGTGTCCTTTTTCTCTTTACATAAGCTCCTGGTTAAAGAGTTGGTTTTTAAAAATATTGTCAATTCATCCAGCGCTAAATGACCAAGCTCCTCATGGAGACTTTCCATAAATCTGTGTGATGTTGCAGTTTTTTACACACACAAACGTACACGTCTGATCAAACTCACCTGTACTTTGTATTAAACAGTAGCAGTCAGAAATGTACATACGTAAATACAACTATAGTGATCGAACACATCAAAGCAGAGCAAAACACCTTCAGGAGAACGGTTTTATGGTCAGATAAGACGGAGATTGAGCTCTTCAGCCACAATGACAAGATTTATATTTTTAGGACAAAAGGTGAAGCTTTCAAACCTTAAAACACTTTAACAACTCGAGCATGGTGGTAGCGTCATGCTCAAAATGGATGGAATAACAAAAGAAGACACCTTCGAAATTCTTCAACTTCCCCTCTAATCATCAGCTAGATGGTTGAAACGTGAACACAGTTGGGTGTTCCAGCTGAACAATGATGCAAAACACATCAGACCTGTTTTCTGATTGGATAAAGCAGGCTAACATTTAGATTTGGGGAAGTCCTGACCTAAACCCTGTTTGAACGAAGCTAAAACGTTGATTTAGAAAACTAAACATTTTAAACAAATTCTACCAGTTCTGCTACAAGTGCCATATACCAGTAGCGTGTTGGTGAATACAAAAAATAATGTGGTCAAGGTGCAGCTTCCAGGACACACTAAACCAGTTATTAGTGGGGGTCTGTATACGGTATGTAGACCATCCTACTAATCCCAGCTCTAATGTGCTATCTCACCACAGGAATCAGAACAAAGATGAGTCTGAGTAGCTGCTGGACAGGTTGCTCAGCGTGATAGATGTGTGTGTCTGTTGTTTGAGTTGAATCAAATAGGGAGGGGGGAGCTGAAGGAGGAATTCCTGGAGGCTGAGCACATGCTCTGTTGTGCTCTCCTCTCTCTGCAGGTCAGAGACGTCAGTCATTTATGTTCAAGCACATGTGCACGGCTACCTCACTCATGTTGCACAGTGATTTACACCTCCAACACACAACGCACAACAATGAATTTAAAATAGCAGGTGTTCACATGCTGCTTAGCTCATGGAAAGCTAATGAAAGGGAGAGGGAGACAGACAGAGGAGTGTGTGTGTGTGTGTGAGGGAAGGGGGACTTAACCTGAATTAAATGCGTTTGGTCAAATTGGCATGCAGTTTACTGAGTTTCCTAACCACTGCTGTGCCTGTTTCTCATCCTGCCACAATAACTTTGCCAGGCAGCCTCCAGCACTACTGGTAGCACTTATGTGGCTTTTATTAGCCTTGGTGAAAGTCATCCCAGAGATATGCAGGTCAGACTGAAACCACTGAATATAAAACATTGGGGTTAGAGGAAACTGTGTGTGTGTCTGTGTGCTTTTGATTTAGCCTAATCTGGAATGACTTCATACTGAGCGCATGAACGAGAGACAGATGACAAAAGTGTGCAGACAAAAGCAAATCAAGTGAGTCACCAGACAAACAGCAGTTTTTTCTTAAGAAATATGAAAAAGGGATGTGAAAATAAGTTCAGATCTGAGCAGAGCAATAGGGTCCAGATGACGTCAGCAAACAGAAACTTTCATGTTACAAAACAAAAAAAGGTTTTTATCTCATAAACAGGACAAATAGGGTGCTGTAAAGTCTGCAAGCCACCTATGTCAACATGTCACAGTTTTCAGCTCGCCGCTCCTCCGTCGCTTACTCCACGCCCTTTTGTTACGACCTTTCCTCAGAAGCCAGTCTACCAAGGCGGCTTCTCCTCCAAATCTTTCAGCCATCAAAGACGGTCATGTGGGGGGTTCGTCCGAAGATAATTTCACAGAAACACAGCCAGCTTTTAAGTGGGTGTTACAGGAAGTCCACAATCAGTAATTCAGGAAGGGTTTCTAATAAAAAGATCATGAGGTTATCAGGGGCGTTCATTCATTCACTCAAACAGCCATTCAGCAAACTTCCTAGACATTTAGGATCACCTAATTGTCTAGGAATTCTTATAAAAGGGTGAATGCTATTTTTAATTATACTTTTTGTATAATTTTTATATAATAAGTAGATCTTTGTTCCTAGAAAATGAATGAAATTCTGCTGTGTTAATGGATGCTAATCATCAAAGACAAGCGTGCTGCAAAAGATTCCCACAGCTCTTAATTTGAAAGGGTATCACACAAAAGGGGAGTTCTACTGAAGATTAAATAAACTATTTTTATGTAAATAAATCTCATTTAAAAGAGGGGGGGAGATCTAGGCAGCTACCTCAGTCCTACCTCATGCCACACAACGTGTGTGTGTTTCTGCCTATAGTCTACTTACAAAAGTGCTTCTTTAAAGATAAGGGAGCACCAAATGTGTGTGTGTGCAGAGAGACTTCAAAACTAGGTGGTCTCATCAAACTGTGTGATGAGCTTCGCCACTCCATTAAACACACAAGCAGCATGCTAATGGAGAAAGAAAATAATGAGGTAAAGAACATCTTGAACATCATCCTCTGGATAAAGACAAGCATCTATGTGGTTAAAAAAATGAGGCAAAGTTCAGCCGAGTCCATTCCTCCTCTGATGATGATGATGATGATGATGGATCAAAGTAAACACTGATAAAATGGTTACAACAAAGTTAATACGGCCGGTACAAGAATGTTGGCTACTCCCGACCTCACACACACACACACACACACACACACACACACACACACACACACACACACACACACACACACACACACACACACACACACACACACACACACACACACACACACACACACACACACACAATCTCATTCCACAACAGCAGAGACACAATCTAAGCTTTCTTCCTTTTTCCCACAAGCCAGACACTCTCTTCTTTCTAATTGTAGACTTTTGATTTATTTGATGCACAAAGAAAAGCTGGCCTCCCTCGCATCGCTCCCATCAGAAAACATGCACGCACACACACTTGACCTGTCTCAAAAACACCCATGCAGCAGCAGCGCTTCTTCCTTTGTAATTACGACACGTGCAAACTTCCTTTTCTCATCAGAAGCTGACTTATCGCCCTCCAGAGACCTCTCTCCACTCATAGTAGTTCCTGCGCCACACCCTCATTCACTCCCTGCTTCTCCTGATTCTTCCTTCACTCAGTTTACAACGTCCTGACAAAGGTTCACTTCTGTCAGGTGGTTTCTGAGAGATATTGTTCAATTATGGATTATTAAGGGAACTTATTTTTCATGTATATTTTTTGCAATTTGTGTCAAAGATGGAAAGCTGCTTCATGCGCTATAATCATCCTTTTCTGGAGTCAAAACTTGACATTAGTGAATCACATGTGGTAAATATTTGTGAATGAACACTAGTTAGGTTTGGATGACTTTTTTCCTGATAAATAAACTTTTAATTTTAATTCAAGTTATCGTTGTTTACTGATCCAAAAATATTTAAATGACCAAAAAGCAAAAAACAGAAGAAATTTGCAAGGGGACAAAAACTTTTTCACATCACTGTATGTGAGATGTAAGAAACTTCTGAGGGCCTGAGTGTAACCAGAGACCAGAATCGGAACCAGAAGAACAGGCAGGGATCATAACCTCTATCCTGAGTCTGTTTTACACCAAAAAATTCTTGCTGCTCTAATTCAGTGTTTACATTCAACGCTGGGCAGTAATGATAGCCAAGAAACCACACCACGGCCCTACACACCTTCCTCTCCCCCAACCACCCCCACCGCCCTCCACCACTAACCCAAAGCTGGTTCACGGGAGCCAAATACCTTAAATACATAATTAGCAGGGTCATTTGTGCAAAGTGGGCCCCAGCGAGTGCATGAGCACGTCGGTGTGAGTTTGTGGGGGGCAGAGGGAGGATGCTGAGTGAAGCCGGGAGGAGGGGGGGGGGGCGGTATGAAGAAGTAAGAGAACGCTGAACAACAAAGGCACGCATTCATCGCTGTGGCCCCAGACAAACTCGGCTGCCGCCATCTTCAAAGGCCACCTCTGCCTTTCCTCAAAACCCAGAGGCCACAGGTTGGGGCAGAGAGGAGAAACATGGCAGGGTGAAATTGAGGGAAAAGCAGAGGGGAGGAAGAGAGAAATGTTAGAAGATCTCTATCCTGAAGAGGAAACAGCCATAGGTAATTCTGCTGAGGTTGTTCTGTGTGAACAACTTTGAACTTTATGAAAATAATGATTTGAGGAGAAATGATTCAAAACGAAGGGCGATGATTAAAGAGTGACCATTCTCACTCTTTACATTGTTCTCATCACAGTTTGCTCTCTGTAGGAGCCAAAAAATCCCAGTGAACCATTCTTCACTCCAGGAGTGTTTCTCTGTATTGTTCAGCAGCGTGCACAGTCACACTTTTTACTTTTAAGTGCACGAGCATCCACACAGACAGAGAGAAACATAAAGCCCATTCAGCATCCCTCTTCACACCTTACCTGACCCGCGTGCCCCGCTGGTATTGTTTATAAAAGCACGTCCACTTAAGTGCTGACCTGTCTGGCCTCTCTTGCTGTGGTGCCGATTACCCACATCCTGAGTCCTCTCTATTCCCTTCTTTCTTTATTTCCCCCCTCTGGCTCCATCCCATTGCACTCTCACTCCTCAGGGTTTCCCCTCCTTCCTCCCTCCTTCTCTCCTCACTATGACATATTAGTTTGTTTTTTTCTGCACAGCCACTTCAACCCTCTCCCCTTCTTTGTGAATAAAGCTGTGCATGTCAGATAAAAACAATAAAGTAAATCAAGCCTCTGCTTTTCCTTTTATCTTTCCTTTTTTAACTTTATCCCCTGTTCCACTGGCTAGTTGAACTGCTGTCTCTCTGATCCATTCTCTCTTTCATGTTTTGCCTTTCGTTATCTGGCTTCCTATTGAGGTAATAAGATGGGTGTATAGCTGGGAAGTGCAAAGGAGTTGGACTTTCATGTTCTTTAGCCCTGGGATTAGGGTGAGCTGCTTGGGAAAAGCAATAAAGCCCAGTGAACCTACCGTCTGTTGCTGGTGGATACTGGAGTAAAGCCCAGCTCCTGCTCACCCTGCAAGTCTACAAAAGCTCATATTTCCTTTCTACACCACCACCCTAATATCCAGCTTCAGGTGCGCCAACAGCGGCAGAACTCAACACATTTACACTTAAATTGTCTCCATTTTCACAGATTAGAAACAGAGACAATGAGTTTTCTGGAACATATGACATAGTTTAACCCTGCAGTTCAGAACAAATTTGACCCATTTTGATATCTGACAGCTCTAAGAACACAATAAATGTCTATCTTTGGGCCTTTTTGCTCAGAAACATTAATAAGTGATCCTTAAACATTATATTTGTAATTTAAGTTTCTTAAATCAAGGTTTTTTTTTTCATTTTTTGCCCAGGCCAATTTTGACTCTCGTCATGAGGCCTTGAGTATACAGTATGTATGGGTTATGCTTCATTTTGTTAGTATTTTCATTTCTTTTTTGTTTTTGTTTTCATTGGTCAATCTGCTACTCAACTTTTTTTTGCCAAATTCACTTCCTGTTTCATCCTAAAACAGCATCTCCAAAAGCATTTAAATGACTCAACATTCAGTGAACAGTTTCATAAGCAGAAATACATTTATTGTTGAAAAACATAAATATATAAATTATGATTATTTGCTGTCTTTATCCAATGGAAGCTTAAGAAATAGTAAGAGCATAATGTGTTATATTGTCACCAGACATGTCTAAGAATGGTCCCTGATTTAATGACACGATCTTATTTTGATGTGTGATGTCATGCCAACAAATCAACTCAAACTGATGCATTTTGATCTATGATCGCTACACAGTGACATTTTTTTGAGAATTATTCCAACACGAGACGTAAGACTGTTGGTGTTGCCTTGGTTACATATTCATCATCATTAATGGGACTGGTAAGGAAGTAGGTGTTTGTTTAGTTGGGGTGCGGGGTCAGGTCTGCTGTAATGTTCTCAGACCACCTCGGTGAACTCGTCATCATCCGTCCTGATTGGATGTGGCTACGTGAAGCGAGAGCACCTCCACAGGGTGGAGCGATTTGTTCTCATGTCAACAGGGGAGGAAACAAGGAGCCCATTCATGCGCTTGTCGATTTGCTTTGCTCACTCATTCACTCTTTAAGTTGGACTTTGCTCTTTGAGGCACATCGTATGAAGCTGAGCGGCCATCTTTCTTATCAGTGTTAGAGATATGCGTGAAAAACAGCCTCTTGTCACAGTGGAATGGTGTGTGAACACACACACACACATCTAAACTGTCTTTGAAGTTACTTTTATGTCTTTATGTTACCATCAAAACTGGTGTGCAGACAAACAAATGTTTAACTGCAAGAAAGACTTTTGTGAATGAGAACGTTTGGAGGCTTCACTTGTTGCTGAGCTCCGTCTTGTGACCGAAACTATTGACCAATCTCGATTCAGGGTGACGCCATGGCAACGTCCAGAGTTTTCAAACAAGAGAGGAAGTCAATGCAGGAGACAGAATGGAAGTGAAATTCAGTCTATCGTTGCTGACAACCTCAGAAATGGCCAGAATGTTATTTATGAGCAAATGAATCCCATCCTGTCACTTTACAGCAAGCAGAAATCATTTCCTTTATGGCAAATTGTAAATTCACTACACTAAGGTGAATCTGCATGTTTCTATACGAAATTTGGGAAAGGAAACATTTTTTTGTAATATTTGATTTTGCAAAAATTATATCTGCAGCATTTTGAGTCGAGCTATTTTGAAAAAGTGACTTCAATAAAATTCCCTTCTCTAGTGTTTAGGTTTGCTTATGATTGGGTGAATGTGTGTGTGAAATGTGACTTCTTATCTCAACTGTATAAGGCACAGAGTTCAACCTGTCTGCACCTCTCTGTCCCTTAATCCCTCCTGTCTTCTGTCTTTTTCACAGCTCTGATGCAAACCAGCCAGTTTCTAACTTGATTATTCCACCAATCACCCACATTTTTCACCCCCCCCCCTCCCCCGCAATAGATTAAATACAGGCATTTAACCACAAAAAATAAACAAACAGAAAAAAAGTCATAATTCCTGCTTGGATATAAGTATGCATAATATATTTCATAACAAAAATAAAGCATCTTCCTGTACTGACTCTCACATCTTCTCCTTGCACACATATATCCAAACCATATGCAAGACATGACATTAATCAGATATACTGCAAGATAATATGAAACATGGTTGACAAGAAATAGTTTTTAAAAAACAACTAGAAATTGTCATGAGATAGACTGTGATCATGAATGAATGCAAAAAACCAGAACATTTGCATGTCTGCAAAATCATTCAAAAACATATTTCTTTGTCCTTGAATAGTGAAAGAGACAAAAGTCCAAATATAAATAGTTTGTATGAATCGGTTCGTCCTCCTCTTTCAAATGTAACTGTACAAAGTCACAGAAAACCAGAGGTCTCCACGAGAGTCTTGAAAAATAAACTCCGTCTCTCAGTTGCTTTAATCTTTGCATCATTTTTCCTTTATCGCTCTGTCTTTCTTTCCTTTGTTTGAGTCTATTAAATGGGGCAGGGAACCATTTCTTTGTTGCATCAGAGCACTGGGAATCCCATGAGAGTGTGGTCCAACAGTTTAACGGCTGCTTCGGATGAATATATTTTCGAACAACCTTTACTGAATAGTTCATCACCAGGTTTTTTTTTACTTCCGATCCCATCTTTCTGCATAACCCGATCTCTGTAGCATCTTCTCTTTTCGTCCTTATCAGCAGCACAGTTCAGTTGCCACAGAGACAGATTTTTTTAAAGCACCTTTGGCATCTTATTTGTTTGTGTCTGTTTTTTTCATTTTACAGAAAAGTATTTGTTCTTAAACAAAGGTTGCATGGTGGTGGAGAGGACAATGGAGAAGGTGTCCTGCTGAGGGTCTTCTGCTTTAGGTCCCTTCCATGCAGATATCCTTTGTAATGACTGGTCTCACCTCACGTCCACTGTAGGACAGAGGGACAAAGATGAGGTTAGCGTCACAGATGCAAACAAAATACACCAAAGCACTTCAATCTAAAGATTTCTTTGATTTAAAGCCCATTTTCTTTTATTAACTCATGCATTTCCAGCAAACGGACAAAGCACACACAAAAAGACAGACGTTTTTGTAAATCGTGTCCCTCCAGAATCTGCAGAACTTGATCAGACTTTGCATAATTATGTCCAATTAGAGTCCTGCATATGTGTTATTTTGCGTGTGCACAAAGTACAGGACGGGGCAAAGAAAGCCCTTTGTATTTAGAGGGTGATGACAAGTGAAGGAGAACAAAAGCAAATAGAGAGAAGGTGCCTTTTAAGTAGTGAAACAATACAAACAGAGCTGCTTTAGTGTCCAATACTACACACACACACACACACACACACACACACACACAATTGCAAGCTGTGACACAAAGTGTGCATGCTCAGCAAGTCTCAAATTCAACATGCAGCATTGGTGACGAGATGCTCATTAGCCCCTCCTCTTCTCACTCTGATTGGCTGTGATGTGATTGGTGACGGTGATTGGCAGGCCTTTAATTCACACCCTGATCTGTCCGGTGCAGCACCAAACGGTGACACAAGTCCTACCTGTTCACGTCACAGCCTCCCAGTGGATTTTGGGTAATGAGAGCAACTTTATTATGTCACCAATAAGTCCTTGGTGGGCCTTAGCTTTTTAGGTTTCCTTTTTTTACCTTTAGCCCTACGATGGCCTGAAAGCACAAAGTTGGGAAGGGTGGATAGGAAGCAGTGTTAAAAGCAAGAAGCAGGGTTTATGACACATAAAGAGGCACTGGGACAGAAGCAGAGAGTGCAAAGATATAACCGAGTATAAATTCTTCAGGTGCCTTATCAGCGCACATTACGGCGCTTATCTGCAGCCAGGTGGAGGGAAACTACAGATCAAGGCACTGGCGGATTTTCCTGCTGTCATGCCAAGCAGCCTTTGAACACCCACCTTTAACACACACATTTGCACGCACACACACACACACACATTCCCATCAAACACACAAGCTTAACAGTTTCCAAACAGTGGGCCACCTCACAGGTGTTCACGTCTGTTTGGGAGCAGTTGGTGACAAAGGTTCATTCAGTGCAAAAGCCAAGGAGCGAGACCAAAAAAAAGAGCATTAAACACATGATACAGGCAGGAATGGGTGCACAGTGGTGAGGAGGTGAGGGTGAGATTCGGCCATCGCTACATGGTGAGTTTGGATGCTCTACAAAAAGCCCACATTTACCTGTTTCTGCATCTAAGTGCTCTGCCACATGATGTGATGTGCACACACACTCCAGGTGGTCTTCTAACCGCACAAAGACCTCTTTGAGCTTAGGTTTCCTCCTCACATACTCCACCTTGGCTACCTGAGGAGAGGAAAAGGGAAAAGGTTAGCTACAGGCTGCAGCACATTCATTCTCTCCTATGTTATCAATGAATGCACACACTATTTGCCCACCGGCAAACATCAAGAGGCGTAGCTCCGTGACTGATGACACATCCATAAACGAATTTATTTAAAAAGCAGCCGTTTCTTTGCCTTGTTATGTTTGAAGTGTGACGGAAGAATTCCTCTGAGGCTGATTCCTTAGGTTTCACTTGTTGTGTGCTCTATGGTCTGTACGCTGCTGAATGGAGAGTGTGACCCTGTCTATGAGATGGAGGCTAAATAGGAGTGTTCTACACCCTAAGGTCCTGGGAAGGTTTACTCTGGCAGAAGAAAAGAAGCTGGGAGATCCCCTAGCTCAGGCCTGAAGCATCCAAATCCAAACAGACACCTAAACTCATTCACCTTGTCCCAACATGTTGATTTCAAACCGTGTTGCTGCATAATTTGAAGAAAGTTCTGTTTTCCATGCATGCAAGAGACACGTTTGGTCAATTCTAAGCAGTAAAAGCCCAAGCAAACAGTCTAAGAAACACAAAAAACAATAAGGAAATTCCTTTCATTCCAGGTAACACCTTCTCAGTTTAGAGCCCATTCCACAGCCGGTAATCACCAACCCTCTGTGGGTTATGAATACGCTAATCTTTCATCAACAATACGCCGCTGATTAAAGCTTAGATGAAGGTTGAATGGAAAAGGTTGCACGCAGGTTGTGGTGATATTTTTGTGCAACTCAGGGGAGGTGGTCACATGTTTTTTTGGCTCTCTGATCCGAGTGCCAAGGACAGGTAACATCTCCGTCCAACACCGAAGGGCCCTGGGGCCACGTGGAAACAATATCCTCAGATTCACCTATCCTTGTGACTGCACGGGAAAAGGATATTGGCTGACAACCTCCCAGCACTCCCTGGTGTTATGAGCAACACAGCTCCGCCGTCGAAATAAAGCAAACGCACGCACAGAACTGATGAGAGGCTCTCTTCCTCTATTCCACGATGGCATAACGCCAAGCCTGGCTCTTGTTTTAGAGCCAGTCATGCAGACAAATCAACACACCAATCCTTCTCTGATATAACAAAATGCAATGTTGAAATTCACACACACAGAGTGAGTAACTTTGAGTCAGCGCTGGCTGCAGGGGGATCTGGTGCGGCTGGAACTCAGGCAAGAAGACGCAAGCGTTGCCACTCCTTTGTAACAATTTCTAACCATGGAGGGACAAGAAAGAGAACACAGAAAGGGAGTGAAATGAGGATAAGCAAGCAGGGGAGGTATGTGGTGAGCAAACAGAAGACAATGGTGTCTGGGTTATTGGTGGTGTTTGCTGTTACTGAGCCATGAAAGAGAAAAAGAGCGGGTGAAAGGCCAGAGAGAGGAAGGACTAATAGTAGGAAGGTGAATAGCCATTCCTATTAGGGAACGCAAGGCTGTATGTGCATGTGTACAAATAGAGGAGGTTATTTAAGGCAGGGAAGGAGGAGCCACAAACCGTGGTTATGACTTGCATTAGGTGGCATTGATGTGTTACCTATTAACATCTAGTTTCTGGGTTACCTACCAAAGAAATCTATTAAACTAACTACAGTGATGGATAGAAAAGTTATCCACTGAAACCACGCAAAGGAACACAATGACACGAGTTTCTCCCCCCTGAAACAACCAGTGCTGATATTTAATCCATTTATCTGCCTGAAAAGGAGGAAGAGAAAAGAGAGGGATGAAAGTAGCAGGATGGCTCTGCTGCTGTTGGTTACGGGAACGTCTGTGCTGAGGGGGCTGCACAGGTTGGCATGTGTGACACTTACTGCTGATCCTAATGACTAACACACACTCAAACTCCTGCAGCCAAACAAACAGCTATTGACAGAAGGATGAAGGAGCTGATGTGGAGCCCAGCGGTGCACTTGTCTTCTAGACTCTGGCTCAGCGGGGGCTAAAAACACTCCCTGCAGGGTTTACAACAAATGGACACAGATATGTCCTCAATGACGCTTATTCATCCCTACTTGTCAGGTTTATTTTGTTTCTTTTGAAGAAGATGTCTTCTTTTATACAGTTTTTACATTACAGTGCTTTTCCTCTTTTTTTTTTGGCCCCTTCTTCATACTGGTTTCCAGTGTCGTGCAGTTAGTGACTTTAAACATATATCAGAAAGAGACCCCCGATGCTATGACAAGGGGCCCCAAACTCTCTTTGTATAAATCAAACTGCTCTAAACTCCCTGGAAAGCCAGGGGCCCTGAGAAAGAGTCCCCTGAGTGGTTGTGGGATGATATCCGATCCAGAGAGTTGGGGGTGAGACATGAGGCTCTGGGAAGCACACCCCCTTTGGTCTGTCCCCAGTGTCACCACAACCCTTCTGTGTGAAGCCATTTGTCCAAAGTCAGGCTAATTGGGAATTCCCTGAGCACAGAACACTGATGAGAGCACGATGAAGGGGAAAGTTTTGCTCCGGCCTTCCAAGGAAAACACAGCGGGGATGTGGATGTGCACCGCGGGCCATGGCAAACTGGAACAGTGACAACACGGAGCAGAAATAAATGTCAAAAAAACTGCATGTGTATGTTTACAGAATGGAGGAGTGGAAAGAGGCTCGGTAAGGTCGCAATCCAACCGTCAGGAGGGAAATGAGGCAACAGACACTCAGTGTTTATTAGCCAGAGAAAAATAAAAGGAAAGAAGACGGGTTGTGCATCTGATTTCATTCAAAGATGGTATAAGAGAGGCAAAGTGTGGAGAGGAGGAAAAAAGGACACGTCATGAAATAACGCATCCTTTTTCCAAACCCACAAAGATATTAAATGGTGGAAAAGGTGGTAACAATGAATATTTTAGCTGCTGTTAGAATGACCTCAGTTTGGAGAAATTGTGTTAATTCTGACCAGATTGGTGAGCTAATGGCTAGTCGTCTTAAAAACACTGTAATCTCAAAAATGTCATAATGGCTCATACAAATGCTATTTAAAAACCCATCTACAGCAGGTAACCTGGGGAATAAACACAAACGAGCTCTGTTTATTCCCAAGTTCAAGTATAATCACAGAAAACGTGACTTTCAAAGGAGACATAACTGAGCACCAAGAAAGTGAAACAATATGAATAGGATTTTAATGAAAGAGCAGGAAAAAGACCTGAAAGAGAGGTAAAATTAGAGAGTCTGTGTTTCAGGAGAGACAGACGGAGAGCAGAGGGAGTGAACAACTATTTCACAAAACAGACAATCGGACTCCAAGCCTGAAGGGGTCCGTGCGCAGAGGAGATGAGGAGGGGGAGGATGAAGTCAGTGGTGAAGAGCAGAAGGGAGGACAGGAGAGGAGGAGGAGTGAAGTCAAATATAAAAATGAAGTCAAAAATGATTAAAATATTCTGCTTCTATTCTCTACTGGAGCTGATGCGTTCCAGCCGGTGCTGAAGTAGCCAAGCTCTTGGGCTTCTGGCTTGGTCAACACACTCCCATGATCTGCAACCTGCCCCACCACACACACACAAACACACACACACACACACACACACACGGTTTTAAACACACAAACTCCTTCACCCTGCTCCCTCCACTCTTGAGAGTTGAGTGAATCAAAGGGAAAATAATTCACAGCTGTGAGGCACTTCAAACAAGGAGGCCCCTGACTCCCATGTGAAGCCCCCCCCCCCCCCCCCCCCCCCCCCCCCCCCCCCCCCCCC